>JADLZL010005901.1:0-71819 GCA_015844335.1 Chrysopogon serrulatus | reverse complement strand
GCTTTTGGGCAGCCTAGTAAAGTTTATATCCCAAAAAAATGCCCTTTTTTTTTTTCTCTCGGACGTTTCCTTCTAGAACATCTCTGGCCTGGTTCTACCGTCCTCCGATAGCGGTCGGGACTCGAGGAGGCGACTGCTAATCGGTGATCGGCGCGGGGAAGGCGTGAGTCACAGACTCACAGTCTCCTGAGCCATCAGGCCTTCGGCTGACCCCGATTCCGGCGCAGACAACGGAGGGCTAGGGCCGGGGCGGACGCCGGACGCGCGACTCGCTTGGAGGACTGGGTCTGGGTGTGCGGCATTGCGGTAGCCCTACCGCCGCCGCAGAACCAGCCTCACTCTCTCTCTCTTCTGCTGCTGAATCCGCTGGTGATTGAACCCTCTCTTCCCCTCTTATTTTTCTAAATGTGTTTCACTGCATTCAGCTTGTCGTGGAATTTTGTTCTACGGGTGCCTTGTTAATCCACTGCAGGACTTTGGTACACGATTAAGAAACGAATACTGCTTTTTTTTGAAAATTTTGGGCGTTCAATTGAAACCCTGGATGTTGCATGCAAGTCTGCATTCCTGTTGTGGTGGGGGTGGGGTGTTGATCAGTCTCTTGTGTATGGTTTGAATTTTTGTTGCGTATTTCTGATTTATATATTTTATCAAATGGTCCTTTGTACTGGTCTGTCAACAAAAATCTGATCATGCTTTATTCTTGTTTTTTGGTTGATGCGCTCATCTGCATTTGATCATTCGATAATGAAGGCGATACATTGGTGCTAATTTGGTGGGCAGGATGAATGTTGGACAGGAAGCACATCTGTCCAAGCAGATGTCGGGGCAGACAGTTCAGATGAACTTTGGCGGCAGCAGGGGGCTGCAGCAGCACCAACTGCCGCAAGTTGCACGCCAACCTAGCATGGATCCTCAGTTCTTAAGAATGCGCGATGAGATGCGCCACAAGATGTAAGCTTTACCTCTTGCCAAATCCCAAGTTCCCTGCTAGCTCTGGGTAGTAAACTAGTAATTATGCTTAGTTGTTGAAAGGTGTATTGCGCTAACGGAAGAACTGATGCTAACCGAAAAGTTTTGTGTTTAACCAGAAGGTTAAATTATGATGCTTCTTAATGTCATATTATAATTGGCAGACTTGATTGGCTAAGAAAGGAGATGAAAGCTGCTGAGAGCCAGAGCCTTGAGGAACTTGCAAAGAAGTTAGAGGAAGAATTGTACAGACTTTACTCAAAGGTAAAACTTCTGTATTTCATTTTCTTTCTTAGCAGCTCCAGGTATCCATGCTTTTGCTGTTATGCGCTTCTTTCCTTGTTTTTTATAAAAAATATATATACATATATATTTTCCTATGAGCAGGCTGAGTACCATGTAATGCTGAAAGAACAAATCAAGCCACACTTGCAAGTTGCTATTAGGTCTCTCTCCAGCCAAGGTCATCAGCGTCAACAAATGTCACGTCAGACACCAAGTTCCTCCACCTACATCACAATGGTTCCAACACCTGGTATGGCTTAGAGTAGTGCAAATGGAGAACACAGGGCATAGCTCAATGACTGTTAAAAAAAACTACCTGCAGCTGGCTTTTGTTTCCGGACACTATGTTCTCCCTCCTCTTGTTGGTTCTTTCATATGCAGCTACTCACTATATTTATGTTGCAGGATCCATATCCAATGGCTACCAGGATCCATCCATCAACGTACCACAAAATTCCACTGCTAATAGTGACTCATCAGCGATGTGTCCAGTGATTATGCAACAGCAGGTAGATCATATGGTTCAGGCTCCAGGATTTGGCCACCAACATATTTTACCTGCCAATCCTGTTGGCCCTAATGGAGCTGGATGCCTCAATGCGGAGTGGAATGCCATGCCTCTAGTGCAGCAGCCAATGCAATTTTCTATCAACCAAAGTAACTATCCGCTGCAGCATCTAGGTACCCATGTTGGCTCTGGAGTGCATTCAAGAATCCTAGAGAATTTCTCCTCATGTGGTTTGTCAGATGCACAAATCAATAGTTCTATGGGCTCCAATATGCAGCTGTCAAACAGAGCTGCAGCACAGAAAGAATTTATGAATTTATCGTCTTATGGCAGTTTGCCTGAGGAATCATTGCAAAGAGAGTTCAATTGTCATCCTCCACAGGGAACACAAAGTATGTGTGCTATATTTTTTTCCATGTGCAATATCTCACTTATCCTATTATGTTTATTCATTTATTCCATTATAATCTTGATAGGTTGGTAGTGGCAGTGCTACTTTTTGGCAGCAAGTCCTACAGATGCACATGCTTTGAGTTTTTTCTTGATTTGAATTTATCCATGTCACTGAAAAGGAATACATGTCGAAAAAGTAGAGGAGTATATTTCTTTCGAGTGTTTTCTTTATTTAGGGAAATCTTTCCAACTTCTGCAAATCATACTACCTGTTTGTTTGAGGGGTTCAGTTTTTTCTGAAACTTGATTAACCATTGATAATCTTCCTGCAGTGAAACCCACATATTTTGAAAAATTCAGTAGGAAAAATACATGCAGCACAGTAAAATGGTGTGCTAATTCTTGTGAAATTACCAATAAATGTCAATAGAGGTCCTAATCACTAGTATGATCTGGATGTGAGATAGTATGCATAATGTTACTTGATTTGTTGTAGGAGTTTTGACATGCATTCCTGTCTTTTTTGAGGAAAAATAAAATAAGGGAGGTGCCCTACTGTAAGTGACTTTTAGAAATGTGGAACTTATTGGTGACTTTTAGTTTCTATCTGGCCTGCACTAGACTCGCCTTATTTTGTGGAAAGTCCTGGAGATACTGCTGACATTTTGATACAGTTTTATGCATTCCACATGGATTACCCTGTTATGTTTTATTATCAGTTACAAACTTGTGCTCATTGTAGATATTTGGCATTGCAAAATAATTAAGTGTACTATTTTCTTTCCAGCATCATTTGACATTTCTAGAAATTGTTACGGTGCCATTTCTGCAGCCTTAACACCAACAGTTAATCAGAAGATGGATGCTGCAAATGTGTTGTCCACTTCAAGAACGAAATGTGCATTGCTCACAAGCCAGACAACCAATCGAACTATTCAACCAAAACCTCTTATAAAATCTGAGGTATTTGATCAAACAGAAAAGGTGAACTTTAGGGAGATACAATTGCCTTGCAAACAAATATTTCAGGAGCAACATTATTTTGAGCCTAATCAACCTTGCTTCCTGTTTGTGAGGGAACAGAAGCTTGGTTCTGGTCATGATGAGCAACTATCAAATCAAGGAGTTTTACCATATAATGAGCCAATGTATTCAAAAGCAAATGAAGATAGTGACAAAATAGACCATACAAGTCAACAATTTGGCCCTCATAATATTCCCATTCAGGTCAAGTCATATTCTCAACAGTTATTCTCTCCACATGTGCAAAATACTAAACTGATGAATAATAACATGGTGCAGAGAGCAGTGTCAGAAGATGCAGCAGAACATGTTTCATCTAATTGGCACTTTCCTGGTTATGCTATGACTCCAGATCATAAACAGTCAGAGTTTCCAACAAAAGTATACTGCATTTTCATTCATGCAAAATTTTGTCCCAGTCCTATAGGTACTTGTAAATTACAAGGTTGTGTTTGTGCACAGGAGATATTAAAGCACTCTAATGACTGCCAAAGAACAGATTGCCAGTATAGATACTGCAGGCAATCAAAGGAGGTTATTTATCACTATAATAATTGTGTTGATAAGCATTGTCCTGTTTGTACCAAAGCAAATGAAAGTCTGGGCCGCAATTGTGATCAAACAAACAAGAGGAATGCAATTGAAAGAAGTGTCAATGGGGTACATGGTGACACAATAGACGTTAAACTGGTTACAGCTGAAACCTTTGATGATCAACAGCCTGTATCAAAGCGTTTAAGGTTGCAACCCATGCTTCCCAATATATCTGATAGTGCTTATATCTCTTTTCCTCAAGCATGCCCAGATTTTGTGTTACAGCAAGCTCAACCTAAGCATCTTGGACAGGATAAAAGGATATATCCAAAAGAAAAGCTAAACACTGGGACTGATATGCAACCACTGCCAAAGCTTGAGATAACTAGATCTGGTACTGTTCAGAAAATTGGTGCAGTGGAAACTTATGCAACTCCTGGTGTTTTGGATCATTTAGATTCACATGTTGAGAAAAAAAATTGTTTGCTAAACAAAGATACAAATGAAGGTGTTATTGATGTTAAGGTTAATGCAAGTGGATCTACAGATGTCTTGCTGTCCAAGACAGGGAAAAAAATGAGAAAAGGTATTTCGCTCTTGGAGTCGCTCACTCTAGAGCAAATTTATGAACATGCCCATAGTACAAAACAATGGATTGGTCAGGTATGATTCTTGACTAGTAGAAAAAAATATATCTTTCATACTCTATTATTTTTAGTTAATGAACAGAGTTCTCTATTGCTTGGATTATCATCAGAACATGTGATGCCTACCATTTAAAAAAAAAAACATTTCCAGAAAATTTCCTCTCCTGAACCATAAATAGTTTCTTTTAATCAGATGGTTGGAGTTGTCATATCAAATATGGAAACAGTAAGCAGTCAGATATACTATATACTGGAATTTCCTGCTGACTAGCAAAATTAGAAGCACATTAGCTGTTTTGACATCATGGGTCAGGTATTTTGGGATGGAGCTGAACTTGCAATATCATTAGCAAAATGAAAACCTTTGCATGTTGAATGATAGCAGATAAGAAAGTTGTATTTCTTGCAATTGGCTCTACATATTGATAAGAAATGCCCATGTGCAATATCTTGAAAGTTTGAATTTGAATCCAGAAGTTGGTTGGTCTTATGTTCTCCCCCCTCACACCCCCCCTGCTCTTCTCTTTCCTAATTAGCATGTTTATTACCTTAGTACCCCAGGCACTGCCAAAAGTTTTACCTTGATCCACCATGGGCAGTTGCCATTTGAATTTCTAAAACCTACACACATACTTGTTTTTTTAAGAAATCTTTTGGTTGATTGGATTCATGTTTTACTGGTTTTGTGTGGATATAATTTAAGCTTGTGCAAGAGTATATGTTTATGTTGCTATGAAGTATGAACTATGGAATAATTATTTCTTCATATGACAGAGTAAGACTAAAGCTGAAAAGAATCAATTACTAGGACACTCGGAAAATGTGAACTCATGCCAGCTTTGCAAAGTAGAAAAGCTCTTTTTTGAGCCTCCACCTAAATTTTGTTCTCCCTGTGGTGCTCGGATAAAAAAGAATGCACCATATTATAGTGGTATTATCACTGAAAGTGGTCCCTACTACTTTTGCCTACCATGTTACAATGAGTCTCGCAGTGACTCTGTTTTTGTGGACAGTATTCAATTTCTCAAGTCAAAACTTGAGAAGAAAAGAAACAATGATGAGTTTGAAGAAGCAGTAAGCATTTCAGTTTCCCTCTTTCTTGGCTTTATCATCATAATTATGCATATTTTTCTGCACACTAATTTAACCTAATCAATTGGTTCCATAGTGGGTTCAATGTGACAAATGTGAACGCTGGCAGCACCAGATCTGCGCTCTTTTTAATGCCAAAAGGAATGTTGAAGAAAAAGATGCAGAATATATTTGCCACAGTTGCTATATTGAAGAGATAAAAGATGGTTCGCACACACCTTTACCATATAATAGTGCTCCTGGGGCGAAAGATCTGCCAAGGACTGTGCTTAGCGATCATATAGAAGAGCACCTTTTTCAACGCCTCAAAGAGGAGAGACAGAACAGGGCCAACAAATACGGGAAAAGTTTCAATGAGGTTAGTAATAGAAGCTGATTCTGGAAATCACTAACCTAATTTCTCCCTGTTTTTTCTTCAAAAGCTATACTTTACAAATTCATTGAGCCTACAAACTTATCTTTTCTTTAAGCTTCACAATATAGTCACATCTTGGAAACTCCTTTTGTGAAAGTGCAAGGTGTTGTGAGGTCTTTTTCTTTTAGTTGCAGCTGTGCTTTCTTATTATTGGTTGTTATTCTTGCCCCTTGTCTACTTCAGGTGAACATTTTTATTTACCACAGGTGCACTGTTTGAGTATTGCTTGCTTTAAGTGACAGGGTAAAATAACCAGCATAGGGTTTCATAGATGTATTTCATGGTTTTATTTTGCACATCATTCAACCTTCATACTTTGCACCGCAGCATTTCCTGTTGAGGATAATCAGTTTCTTTTATATGCAAGTACACTGTTAAGTTGATGCTAAAAAAAAGCTTCCAGGAAATTCATCATGCGATTCTCAGTCTCCATAAAATCTAGAACTAGTCATTTTGTTTGTCCTGATTTTTCCCTCATTAGGTTCCTGGAGCAGAGGGGCTTGTGGTCAGAGTTGTTTCATCAGTGGACAAGCATTTGGAAGTTAAACCAAAATTTTTAGAGCTTTTTCGAGAAGAGAATTACCCAATTAAGTTTCCTTACAAGTCCAAGGTAAAAAAAAAAAAAAAATCAGATGTGACTACTATTTATTCAATCACCTTTTTGGGAAAAACACCTTTTGCTAACAAAAGTTCTGTGTCTATTTTTTCCATTTTTCCTTCAGGCTATTCTTTTATTTCAAAGAATAGATGGTGTGGAAGTATGCCTATTTGGCATATATGTGCAAGAATATGGAGCAGAATGTGCATTCCCAAACCAACGTCGTGTTTATTTGTCATACCTTGATTCTGTCAAATATTTTAGACCTGAGATTCAAACGGTTTCTGGTGAAGCTCTACGAACGTTTGTGTACCATGAAATTCTGGTAACATACTTTAATCAATATCAGTGTGATTACTGATTACTAGTATCACATTTAGCCTAACCACAGTTTTCTGTGTGTATATGTTACAGATAGGTTATCTCCGGTATTGTAAACAGCGGGGTTTCACTAGTTGTTACATATGGGCATGTCCACCTTTGAAAGGTGATGATTACATTATGTATTGCCATCCGGAGATTCAGAAGACACCAAAGTCTGAAAAACTGCGAGAATGGTAATACCATTTATTATTGCCATTATGTCATTTTGCTTGTTAATAGGATTCTTTAGTATAACGATTAATGAACATCATATCTGGCATTTGTTGGCATGATTTATTATTCTGCATGCAGGTACTTATCTATGATTCAAAAAGCTACTGATGAGGGTATAGTTGTTGAACTGACAAATCTATATGAGCACTTTTTTAACTCTAAGACGGACTGCAAGGCTAAAGTGACAGCAGCTCGCTTGCCATATTTTGATGGTGATTATTGGCCTGGAGCTGCAGAAGATATAATCAACCAAAATTTCCTACCAGAAGATGCCAAAAACTTAAGGAAGGGAAAGGTAAAGAAGACTATCACAAAAAGAGCTTTGAAAGCTGCTGGTGTTACCGATTTAAGTGGGAATGCTTCAAAGGATGCTATGCTGATGCAAAAGGTATATTTTTCTCTTAAAATATGCAAGATATGTTCTTTCAACCAAATTTACTTGAGCATTCTCATATCTTATAACTATCAATGATGCTGCGCAGCTTGGAGAAGCCATTTACCCAATGAAAGAAGATCTCATTATGGTCCATTTGCAGTATTCTTGTCGTCACTGCTGTATCCTTATGGTGTCTGGAAGGCGTTGGGTCTGCAATCAATGCAAAAGCTTTTCTATTTGTGACAAGTAAGTTGATTTGTTTTGTAATGGGATACAATAATATGAAAACATTTTTGTATAATATATGTGCATGATCATGGTTTTGTACATGGTGCAACTTGAAAACATCAAATAAAATATCACAGAACTTTATTCTTCAATTGATCTTGTTACAGCTAGTATGATTGCTGTTACCTTGAGACTGACAAGGCTTCTGTTGCAGTTGTTATAATGTAGAACAACAGCGTGATGAGATGGAGAGGCACCCAACTAATAGTGCTGACTTGCATACACTACATCCAGTAAGTTATTGGAAATATTTTTTAACAAACGAGACAAAAATAAAGAAACAATGTCATAAATGCCAAATATTTTACTCAATGTCTTCAGGTTGAAATTGATGGGGTGCCTAAAGATAACAATGACAGAGATGGCATCTTAGAAAGTGAATTTTTTGACACCAGGCAGGCATTCCTGAGCCTATGTCAAGGAAACCATTATCAATATGATACCCTTCGTGCTGCAAAACATTCCTCGATGATGTTGCTATATCATCTTCACAATCCGACTGAACCAGCTTTCATTACCACATGTAATGTCTGCAAGAATGATATCAAAACTGGTGAAGAGTGGCGGTGCAAAGAATGTGATTATGATGAGTGTGCTGCTTGTTACAAACACAATGGAGGGACCAATCATATCCACAAGTTAACGAAACATCTAGCGGGAGCAGGCAGGGATGCTCATCAAAACAAGAGTGCTAACATGGTATTATATCTCTTACATTTGTTGTTAATTCGCCTGATTTTTGTTTTGCGACTGTTTTAGCATTGGTGGTCACTGTAGAGAAGCTCAGTTGTTCCATACCTTAATTCACATTTATAAGGTCTATTTGATTGTCATGCTATTGAGATACACACCATGGGAATCCTTTGTGCATAATGTAACTGATAGCTTTGCCTTTTTGGTACCCTGAGTCTCCTTTTGTGTTACCAATAAACTTAGCAATGTAATCAACTTATCAATATGGAAAGCCTGAGCCGTTACTTGTGGTATCCACTTGGTTGATTAATCCCTGAAGGAATTGATCTTGATTCCATTTTTTTTTTTGTGGTGCTGCAGGCACAGTCAATGCTTCGACTCGTGGTGCATGCAGCAGCATGCCGTGGTCCATGTCAGTATCTCAACTGCCGAAAACTTAAAGTCAGTCTTCCATCATGGGAAGAATTGCCAGACACGTGCATCGAACGGATGTCGTCTGTGTAAGAAAATGTGGGGCATTATCCAGTTACATGCAAGAGCTTGCAAAGAAGCAGAATGCGATGTTCCCAGATGCAGGTGCGTTCCCCCACCCCAAATACAGTCACAATGCACTGGCAACAGCTGTGCACTATTTAGTTGTTATGCAATCACTCTACTATGAAGCTGTTTTGACTGGAAACAGGCACATAAAGGAGCATTTGAGAAACATGCAACGGCTGCAACAGCAGTCTGAGTCCCGGAGGCGCGCTGCCGTTGATGAGATGATGAAGCAAAGAGTTCACAAGTTGGTATGAATGAATAAAGGCAATGGCACATATATATGTTTCTCCACGAGAGAAGATATTAGGCAGGCGGATCAAAAGGATCTGCATAAATCAGCATAAAGTTTTTTGGCCATTTCTAGCCATTATTGGTTTGCTCCTTGCTCAGTTCACCAGCCTGAAAGTGGCACTGCATGCAGCTGGTGCCTGGTGGTATATCTCTGATTAAGTATTGTTTCACCATGCCGATTGGACCAATATGCTGCTCCATACCTTTAGGTTGACTCTTGTTTGTCATGTATGATAGGTTTCCTTTCTGAGCATGTACATTGATGAGGAAATTTTGTAGCAGTTTGTTTGTTGGTTTTGATACTGAAAGAGATATAGGAATGAAATCGACATGACTAGTCCTCGAATCCTAATTTCTTTGGGAGACTGCCTGATTCTAAAACTAGCTGTTTCCTGATAGATTTATGGGATGAAAAAAGCTCTGAACTAACTTCAACTGGGAATTGGATCTACGTTCTGACATTGCAATACTTCTGATAAAAAGTAGACCTGAACCTGCAAATTATTACTTTTGAACATATGACACTGATGAAGCACACATACTCCTCCTATATACTAAAGCATCACTCTCAAAGAAATATCCCTTTTTTTACAGCAAAAAGATCACAATTTGTTACACAGTAGCGATCTGTACAACAAAAAAGGGCTAACCTTTGGGCCGCTCAAATTGGCCTACCAGGTGACTTTGGTGGATCTGCTAAAAAAAAAAAGGTGATTTTGGTGGAGATCTAGGGGAAAAAAAGTGACTTTGGTGGAGTTGCCGTTGCCCGTTGGATTGCAGAGCGTCCCGTCCACGTGGGTCGTGGGATGATCCACGAACTGGACACGTGGACTCGACACGGCCACGTCGCCGGCAACTCGCCGCGCCGCGCCTCCCGCCACCGCGCGGCCACGCCTCCGCCCTCCCCCCTCCTGTCCCTCCTGTCCCGCCCCACTTTATCCACTTCGAAAGTCGCCACGAGTTCCTGACGGCGACGGCCCCGCGTGCCGTGGCGTGCGTTCCCGCCCACCCGTCTGGCCGTCTCGTCTCCCTGCGCCGGGGGCCCCGCCGAGCTGGCTGGCGCAGCAACCGCAGCCACAACTGGCGCCCCCGCACGGCAGCCACTCAGACGGCCGGCTTTATCAGCCGCGGCAACGACATTCACCGGGGGAATATTTGCGGCGACCGCGCCGGATTCCGCCACAAATACAGCCATCCACCGCGAGAGCATGGCGGCCATCGTGGCGGCGCGGGCGTCCGCCCCGGCGGGGCGGCCGTGAGCACTATCGCCGCGTTCCACAGCCACGCGTCCCCTTCCCGCGCGCTCCCGCTCGCCTCCTCCTCCATCGGCGGCGCCAGGCGGTACCACCACGCCTCCGCGTGCTGCTTCGCCGCCAAGCCCACCGCGCCCACCGCCGCCGAGCTCGTCGGCCAGGACGAGCCCGAGCTCGCCACGGCCACGCAGGAGGCCGCCAAGCCGCGCCGGAAACGCCGGTCTCGGAAGGCCAAGAAGTCCGCCGCCGGCTCCAAGGAGGAGGACGGGACGGACGACAAGCCGGTGGCAGCAGCGGCGGAGGACGAGGCGAAAAAAGGAAGAAGAAGGAGGCGCCCAGCGCCGAGGAGAGCGCCCGGGCATTGGTGGCCGGCCTCGACGACGTGATCGTCAACCCCGTCGGCCTGGGCCGGCGGTCGCGGCAGGTGTTCGACGAGGTGTGGCGCAAGTTCTCGCGGCTGGGCCAGATATCCAGCGCCTCGTCCACCGCGCTGGCGGAAGAGGAGCAGGCCGTGCTCATCCGCGGAGGGCCCATGTGCGAGTTCACCGTGCCTGGGGCGCAGGACACCACCGTCCTCGTCGTCGGCGCCACCAGTCGCATCGGCCGCATCGTCGTGCGCAAACTCATGCTTCGCGGATACAATGTCAAGGTCAGCATGTCCTGATTCATGATTGAAATGTTTATCCATTTGATTTGACTGAAGTGGCAGCTGCTTTCGATATTTGAGTTAGAATCGACAACGCTGGAGCCGATAATTTAACATACGGCCTTACTTTACT
Organism: Chrysopogon serrulatus; assembly: GCA_015844335.1. Taxonomy (NCBI): domain Eukaryota; kingdom Viridiplantae; phylum Streptophyta; class Magnoliopsida; order Poales; family Poaceae; genus Chrysopogon; species Chrysopogon serrulatus. Next base: position 60,535 of record JADLZL010005901.1, on the reverse strand, counting down.
GGATAGTGGAGGCAAACATTTTCTAAATAAGCAACTAGAGAGGCAAACATGATGGTTCCAATTTAGCGTTTCAATTTTCATAGCCTGTCATTTGTGATTATTTTTTATGATTCATTCTATTAGTGTCTATGTAGATTCTTCTCAACATCGACAATTTCTGAGTTCTGGTGCTGCTGATGTGCTCAAACTGTTAGTGTGATAGTCACTGTCAGTCTAGTTTAGCTGCCTTGGCCTACACGCTCATTCAGTCATAATTTACATGTTACTAAAAGTTTTTAGAGCTTGGGATCTAAAATGAATGGAATGATTGTAAATTATGAGCTATTGGACCTAACTTTCTCCTATTATAATAGGCTTTAGTAAGAAGAAACGACCCTGACGTGGTAGATATGCTTCCAAGGTCAGTGGATATTGTTATTGGTGATGTTGGTGATCCTGCAACTGTCAAAGCAGCTGTATCAGGCTGCAGCAAGATAATCTATTGTGCAACTGCACGCTCAACTATTACAGGGGACCTAAATAGGGTTGATAACCAAGGTGTAAGGAATGCTAGCAAGGCTTTCCAGGTATTCTCTTCTGAATTAGTTTTCTTATGTCAACTTCTATTTGTATTTATGGCTTTAAGATCCACCACTCTTAATGAAAAGTATGTCACTGAGCTTGGCTTTGTGCTGCAGGATTACTACAACGAATTGGCCCAGCTCAGGGCTGGTAAAAGCAGCAAGAGCAAACTCCTGATAGCAAAATTCAAGTCTGCAAAGTCCTTGAAGGGTTGGGAGGTGCGGCAGGGTTCTTACTTCCCAAATACTTTTGTTTCTAGATTTGATGAAGGTATCGATGCATCACTGGATTTTTCAGAAGATCAGCAGGCTGTTTTCTCAGGTACCATCTGTTTTGTAGCTTTATGACATGATTCCCGTTTTTAAATAAAAATAAAACAAAAAAAAACTATATACTTCATGTACCTCTGTTTGCTTTTATTCGAATGCCATGGATTTCTTATGGAACTTCCTTATTTTCAGGATTTGTATTCACAAGAGGTGGATATGTTGAGATATCAAAAAGACTTTCTCTTCCTCTAGGTTCCACCCTAGACAGGTATTAGGAGCTCTTATGTTTTGCTTATCCTCTGATGTTGACGAATCTGTATGAAATTATGTATCAGAATGTATTATGTGAGCGTGACATTTCACTTCTATTTCTCTGTGCATAGGTACGATGGTTTACTTTTTTCAGTGGGAGGAAATGGAAGATCATACGTTGTTATTCTTGAAACTGGTCCATTGGCAGACACAACCCAGAGCAAGAAGTATTTTGCTCGGATGACTACAAAAGTAGGCTTTTGTAGGGTAAGTACTAAGTAAGTAGTGTTCGATGTTTTAGCTATACAGCTGCTTAATGCACATGTAGAATTTAATCCTTTTGTGTTTGTTTTTTGCAGGTAAGAGTGCCATTTTCATCTTTTCGGCCAGTAAACCCACAAGACCCTCCCCTTGACCCTTTTCTTGTGCATACACTAACCATTAGGTTTGAACCAAAAAGGCAGGTCAGTGCACTATGTTGTATTAATTTCCATCATCACCACAAGACAGTAAGTGCAGCTTTGGCTGTGACTTAAAAATGGTGACTTAGCAATTGACACTTTCTGCAGAGACCTGGTGATGGATCTCAGAATGCTAGTGATCCTCGAAACTTTGAGCTAAAACTGGAATACATCAAAGCTTTACCTGTAAGTTGTGCCTACATTATGCCTGTAAATATTACCTTTCTTTCTCATATACTTAAGTATAGCACTTTTTTCTTCTTTTTTTTGCAGACTGGTCAAGAAACAGACTTCATATTGGTGTCATGTTCAGGTTCTGGAATTGAATCTAACAGAAGAGAACAAGTTCTCAAGGCCAAGAAGGTTCTACTTTGCGTAACCACTTGACACCTATATGTTTATCTACTTCAGATGTTTAAAGATCTTGATGCTCTTCTAGGCTGGAGAAGATGCACTACGGAGGTCAGGCCTTGGATATACAATCGTGCGTCCGGGTCCTCTACAGGTTGCTAATACACTTACTGACATTAGTGAAGTGAAGTTTCTAGGAATTCACTTTAGGCTCTTGATATAAGCAGTGTGCTAAACATATTGTTAACATAGGACAAGTAGTCTATTTCCTTCTTACGTTCAAAACCAAGACATAAACATTGTACTAGAATATACCTTTTGAGGCAGTGATTTTCATATTGTTATATGTGCTCCATTGAACCTTGTTGCACGATTACCATGAGTCATTTTTAAATTGTTTCAGGAAGAACCTGGTGGCCAACGTGCACTGATCTTTGATCAAGGGAACAGAATCTCTCAGGTGAAGCATCATGAACAATTAGTTTCTTGTGTGATGCTAAATTTTGTGGATTGTATGCTATGCAAAACACTATATCTATAACTTTCCTATGTAGGGTATTAGCTGTGCTGATGTGGCAGATATTTGTGTCAAAGCATTGCATGATTCCACTGCGAGAAACAAAAGTTTTGATGTAAGATTACTCTTCTGCTCTCTTTCATGTATGGCAACGCTTTTCCAACTGACAATACTGTGTTGTTGTGAATAACTAAACTTATTGCTACCGATTCAATTAGGTATGCTACGAATACGTTGCTGACCAAGGGAACGAGTTGTATGAGCTTGTAAGTTAATTGCTGAAATCCACAATTGATGATCCTCACGTTCTTATCATGGCCATAAATTGTTCTGTTTGTTTTCATGTTTAATAATATACCATGAATGTTTTCAGGTGGCCCATCTGCCAGATAAGGCTAACAACTATCTTACACCAGCACTCTCTGTTCTGGAGAAGAATACCTGATTGATGTGCTACCAAACTCGCACATATGTAATATACGGGTCATATATAATGTGTATATTTTCTCCTCTTGTAAAGCCATATGTTTTTCTTATACAAGCCTTTTGTGATTCACATGGTATGTCATTTGGCCCTTATGTAAAGATCATTATATAGACTCCATTAAAGCCTGTGGAAGTCATGACAAGACGCCCTTTGGTTAATATATAATATTTAGATTATTTTTGTAATAGGATTCTATAATAAAATTTGGATAAACTAGAGATCTGTCGTTCTTGGAAAAAATAGAATGACTTATAAAATTTGAGATGGAGGGAGTATTTTACTAGTATTTATATCTAATAATAAAGAGGTAAAATTTTTCTCCACTCATTTTTTGGTCCATCTCTCTTTAACTATCTAGACAATAGAGAGTTATCCTTCTGTCCGAACTTATATATACCTATGCTTATATGATTTTAGAATAGCTATGATCTAACATGATACGTAATCTGTTTTCAAAACATATTGGATGGTGGAAAAACAAATTAACCATCCAATAAATCAAAAGGATTGTATCCACCACGGTAATAACCTTAAGCCAACAAAAAATAATGTTTATTCCGGTTAACCAAATTAAACAATACCAAATATTCTCACTTACAAATAAGAGTCTAATCTAGGTAAATAAATATAAGATTATTTCCAAGATGTTAGCACAAAGACTCAAGACTTTTCTGCCCGAGATTATTGATGATCACCAAAGTGCTTTCGTACCAGGACGATTAATTACTGATAATATCTTGTTAGCTTATGAGTGCATTGATACGATAAAGAAGAAGAAGAAGAAGGGAAAGAAAGGTCTGTGCGCTGTAAAGTTGGATATGCAGAAAGAGTATGATAGAGTGGAATGGGTGTTTCTTGAAAAGATTATGGCCAAACTTGGGTTTAATCAGAGATGGATTAATTTAGTTATGGCATATGTTCGGTCTGTCAGATATAGTGTGCGGTTTCATTCAGTTGAAACCGAAATTTTTTCTCCATCCAGAGGTTTACGACAAGGTGACCCACTATCACCTTATCTTTTTCTAATGATAGCTGAAGGACTATCATGTATCAACCTACTAATGCACCAAGTTTTCTTTCCTATGTCCACACGAGAAAAACATCTCCCGCTGAGGAGTCCCGTCTTGATCCACCCAATCTATTGTACCCAAAAAAACAACACAATTAGAATGGACAGCCTAGATTCGATGTGAATTATTCTCTCTCCTTACTCATACACATCCAACGGTCCAGATCAAAAGTGTCACACCTCCTCCTCCCCTCCTCTTTATCACGCATCCTTCACACGGCGCCGCGAATCATGCGCGTAAGTTATGCCGACGCATGAGCTGCCTGTCACGCGCTCGCAGCCGCAGCCCGCCGCGATATTGAGTAGGGTCTCCCGATCCAACCCAAGGCAGCGCGCGGCAGCAACAGCAGATCATCACCGGCGATGGCGCGCGGCAGCAGCGGGGATAACTCCAGTAGGAACGGGCGGCGCTGCGCCGGCGCGACAAGCCGTTCGCGGGGCGGCGCGGCGCGGGCGCCAGCCAGATACGTGAAGGCGGCGGATGCCGAGAGGATGCTGCGCATGCCCGTGATGCGGCCTCTCCCTCTCATGCCGGGCGCCGACGTCAACGCCAGCCCCGACGGCGGCGGCCTGGACCTGGACCTGCAGGAGGCTGAAGCGGCGCCGGTGCAGATGACCATCGTGTAAGGTGGGCACGTTCTGGTGCTCGACGACGTCTCGGCAGACAAGGCGGCGGGCCTGCTTCGCGTCGCCGCCGCAGCAGCGCGAGCAGGAGAAGGTGCAGGAACAGAGGCGACTGGTGCCATTCGTCATTCAGTATCTCAGTCTGATTATTGCCACTAAAACTATAGATCACCTCCAGTTTAAAACTTTATAAATTTTTAATTGTTGTCACCCCGTGAGCCACCATGGAGGACGTGATGTAGGTATTGGCGGCAGCTCCGTGGAGGAGACGGCCGAATCCACTGTGGAGATGTCTGTCGCGGCATGCATCCTAGCCTCCCTAGCACTTTAGCAACTCCCGTGTTCTATATGTTCATGTATTGCATCCCTTCTTTGCTCTGCTTTCAGGTTGCCACAGGATCTTGATGATGCCGCACACCAGTTGTTTGTAACCCACAGGTAGAAGAGTACCGCTCTACTGCACTTTCATTTTTAGAAAATTACCTAAACGTATGTAAGCGGCGAGTGTTGGTGTAGTTAAACAATGTTCTGAAAAACATTATATGCCACTGTACATTGTTTACTGAATCACACTTAAAGGGTCTCAAATCCTTCTTTAAGTTCAAGACTACCTAAAATAACAAATATTTTCAGTTAATCTATTACTATTTCTAATATCAGATTTCACTTATGGGTTACCTTTTTACTTTATATCTTTTTATTTAGATGGTTGCTCTGCATATTGTTTGCAAGCTTCATTTAATATCATCGTCATCGAAGCTCCATTGAACCACTGGCCAAATGCTGACCATAAGCATGAACTGTATATTCAAATATTTTATTTTATTTTAATAAAATAATGCAGTGCAGAAAAAAAAAAAAAACCAAGAGGTGAAGTTTAGGAAATATTTTGTCCTTTGTCATTGTTAATGCATTGGAGCTTTCCTTTCGTGTCACAGATTTTTGTTTGTGTGATCTAAATGCATCAGCAGCAGAGCGGCCGTCTGCAAACCCGGATGGAGAACAGAGGCGACAGGACTACCCACGGCCAGGGATTCTGATGCTGTCATTTTGCTTTGACACAATAGGCAAAATGGGATGGTCCGTCTCATTTTATGTTACCATGAACAGGCTTAATAATCAGATGTTGTCCTGCTAGACACCTGAAATCTTTGAGTAATTCCCTAAAACCCCGTACAGTCATGTGTCTGTTTTGATGACACCAAACTGCAAGCACAGAGAATACCTTTCCCTTTCCTTTGTTGATCTGTACCTGGAATCCTCATAATTATTGACTGTTTGCGGATGTTTGAATTCCTTTGATTCTATTTTGGTTGACTGTGGCTCGAGTCCTCATAATGAAATGGATTCTTCTTTTTGTCCCCTTCAAATGCACAGTTCCTAGCAGGAGCACAACAGCTGAATTTGTATATGCAATAGGTGAATCATTTCAATGCAAAATCCTAGCAGGAGCACAACAGCTGAATCTGCGCAACGGATAAGCAGTACCAAAGGTGTCACGATTCAGTTTTCAAGTTGTGACCTGTTGCTTTCTTGCTTCGCTGATCAACCATCAAGATCAAGTAATCATGACTTGTGTGCCAATAGAACAGATTAATCCTTTAAGATGGCGTCAAAAGATATAATAGTTGTGATGCTATTTGCAAAAAAATATTTGATATGGACTCAACAATATGATGAGTATTTGCTATGGACTCAACAAATATAATAACTCATCGTGAATCTCTTTTGGCATGAATCTTAATCTATTTCACTACTCACTTAATTTTTAGGGGGTCATATTGTTTTTTTTTTACATGCTGTAGTGTTACCATGGGTAAAAAAGTTTGGACTTAATTTGCCCTGTAGCATTAGCATGGACTTGTAATTTCATGACCTAAACTAGCTGGATATATGTACGTGTTTTCTGGATTATATATTCCATAGAACTTGAACTATGGTGGTTTTCATAAGCATCCCCTAAATATTACCGTAGCGTTAGCACGGGCACTATACTAGTGATTAGTAAAGCAGAAGAAAGAGGCGAATTAAAAGGAGTGAAGGTCTGTAGAAATGCACCAACAATCTCTCACCTTCTATTCGCAGATGATTCACACCAACGATCTCTCACCTTCTATTCGCAGATGATTCACTGATATTGATGCAGGCGGATAAAAAGAATGCTGAGTGTCTGGCTAGTATTCTGAACAGATTCTGTGCTAGTTCAGGGCAGAAGATTAGTGAGGCCAAGTCGAGCATATATTTTTCAGCTAATACAGATGTGGACCAGAAGGCTGAAGTTTGTCAGGTGCTGAATATAATGACAGAGTCCCTGAATGATAAGTACTTGGGACTGCCGACATTGGTGGGGATTGACCGAAGTGACTGCTTTCGTCATCTAATTGATAGAGTGAATACATGAATTAAAGGTTGGAAGGAGAAGACGCTGAGTTTGGGAGGGAAGGAAATATTTATCAAGTCTATTGCTCAAGCCGTCCCAGTATATGCGATGATGGTTTTTCAAATTCCAAAATCAATATGCAAAGGAATCACAAACGCTATCTCGCAATATTGGTGGGGTGATGACGATGAACATAGGAGAATGCATTGGCAAGAATGGTGGAAAATGTGTCTTCCAAAGAGCAAGGGAGGAATGGGGTTTAGAGATTTACAATCTTTTAATTTGGCAATGTTGGCCAAACAAGCCTAGAGGCTTTTATGTGACACGGAGTCTCTTTGTGCGAGGGTGCTTAGAGCACGGTACTATCCTGATGGTAAATTGTTACAAGCAACAAAAAAGAATGGGAGCTCTTTCACTTGGCAAAGCATCATTGCCGGGCTAGAATGTTTCAAGCTTGGTTATATCTGGCGAGTAGGGGATGGTACTCAAATAAATATTTGGAATGATAATTGGATTCCAGGTAGTCACAATCTGAAAGCAAACAGTCAGGGGGAATAACTTGGTATCCAGAATTGATGAGTTGATTAACCCAGTTACAATGCAATGGGATGTTGATCTACTGAAGCATATCTTTTGGCCGACTGATGTCTATCGTATTAGACAAATTCCTATTACTTTCAGAAGGGAAGATGTAGTGGCTTGGCATTATAACAGGAGTGGCGGTTTCTCTGTTCGTTCTGCATATCATTGTCAATGGAACAAAAAATTTGGGCAGCGACAGCACCAAGTGGAAGCTAGTATTGCTTCAGGGAACCAGCTATGGAAGAAATTATGGGGATTGAGAGTGCCAGGGAAAATCAAGATTTTTGGGTGGCGAGCTTTGAAAGGTTTGATGCCTTGTCGAGTTATCTTGGCTAATCAACATGTTGGAAATTCTAGGGGGCTGTCCAGTCTGCATGAACGGAGCGGAGGATATCAAACACCTGTTGTTTACCTGTGATCGCGCCAAGGTAGTGTGGCAGGCTCTTGGTGTGCGGGAGAGATTACTTAATTATCTATCCGTTGATCGGTCAGGTTCGGTGGTGCTTGATGAAACCATTAGAAAAGAAGAGGTGATCCATGGTCTGGACGTGGGATTAGCAGAATTGGTGCTCACAGCAGGCTAGTATATATGGTGGGAAAGGAGACAGATCGTGCATGGGGAGACGGTCCAAACTCCAGCAAAAACAGCCATGTCCATTGCTGCACTGACGAAGAATTATCAAATTGCAATGAAGAAGAATTCAAAGTTAAGGCAAGGATGGAAGAAACCGAGCGAAAGGAGAGTTATGGTTAACGTTGATGCGGCCTTTGATGAAGATGGAGGAAGAGGTAGTGTGGGATCAATCATTCGGGATAGCGACAGTGGATTCTTAGCAACTGCTCACAGCTATGTACCACATTTAATTGATGCAACGATGGCTGAAACGTATACGCTGAAGGAGGGGTTGATGCTAGCACAGCATATTGGTTGCAACCGACTAATTGTTCAATCAGATTGCATGGAAGTGGTTTAGATTATGAGCGATGGGGGATTTACAGCAAACTCTGCTACGCCTATATATGATGAATGCATTCTGGTGTGGAATGGTTTTCAGGAGATTAGTATCAAGCACTGTCATCGGGAAGCGAATCAAGTCGCTCACTTGCTTGCTAGTAAAGCCATGCAGACCAAGTAAAATTGTTTATGGGACGATGAGCCCCCTAGTTTTATCTTTGATCGCATTGTAAACGATATCTCTATCTTAAGTGAATAAAGTCTGCCGTATTGCTTCAAAAAAAATGTTGATGATATAGGCACCGGCCAAGACTTTAATTTGGACTAGAACGACCAAGCAGGTGCATAGGAATAATTTCTAATCGGACTCAATGGTTCGACCAAATTAAAATAGGTGCATGCACGCACAATACACCCAAGCTTCTAATCGGACTAATATATAGCTCCTTGTTGACGGTAGTTAATGTCTGAATTTAACCATCAACTAGCTATGAAAAAGGATGCGATTACGATCACCAAAGTATATATAGGGTTTGCACTGACAGAATTCCAAGAGTTTTGGGGTTTCACTGTTTCTGCAGGTGTAAACTGAAAAAGACGCAACTCCAGGAGCTTATCGAAACATAAAACAGGAAATCGGGGGCCACGACAACGCAGCAAGGTTCCAGAAGAGACTAGAAGACACCGAACCGAAGGGGAGGCCCGGCGGCCCCCAGGTGAGACTGGCCGGTCTGTTCTAGGGCTAGCTAGTAGCCCGCTTCGCCCAATTTGCTCCACCTTATTTAACGATTGATCTGAGCCACACGTTGAAGTCAGTTTGATCCAATTGCTCATGATTATCGCCCATGGCTATAAAAGGAGGGCAGGACCCCCCCCCCCCTGGGAGGAGGCACATTCATTCATCTCTCATTCGAAGTCCGATCATCAGCCAAAAATCCTAACCAGAGCTCCTTAGTTAGGGTCTAGATAGCTAGTCAGAACTAGAGGGGGGGCAAGCAAAGACTTAGATTCCAGATCCATCAAGAGCTTGAATTTGGTATAGTTCTTACCTCCTCTCATCTTTGTTCTCTATCATTGTAGAAATACTATGATTGCTAAAATTGAATTGATGAATACTTATATGCTTATTTTAATAGTTTATGTGTTCTTTGTCTATTGCGGTTATATGCTTAGTATAGCTAGATTGATATTATACTTTTTCATAGGTTCGTATAGCGCTCATCTAATTGATCGTTGGGTGAATGGTCAACATTGTGTAAGCGTGGTACTTATACGTTGTTTATTTACGAATGCACCCTATAGGTCGGGTTTGGTAGATCGTGGGTGTGATGACCCCATTGAGTTCTATGTATTTAAACCCCTATTTATAGGCACAGTAGGATTTATATATGAAGGAAGAGCGAGCCATGTCCTCAAATTTTCCTAGTATGTACTCTATAAGTCGATATAATGCTAACCTTAGCGATGACTACTAAATATAATTGCACTAACCATAGTATGCATTGACATGTAGCTAGAAATAACTTACAAATATCACCCTAATAATATAGCCAGAAGTCTCTATCTATTTACACTGGTGATTTATACTTATCTTTATCATTTATCTTATGACTTACTTCCGCATTGAGTAGCGAGAACATGATTATACCTATCTATTGCACTATAGGTTATTCAACTATCCTACAAGTATACATTAGTAGACCTTCTCATGGGAAAAAATAAATGATAATCTAGTAATACTCTGGGTAAAATGCTACAATGGTATTTGATCTGTGCGCTTGCGAATATTATTTTTATATTCTAAATGGTGGCATGATTTAATATCACACTCCTGATGTCATAGCTGGGGATGGCAACTTGACGCTTTAGTGGTGATGCTAAAATGTGCTCACTAACATTTTTGACACTGTTGTTGGGATAATTTCTTATATATATTTTTTCATATATATATTTTTGTAATGACGTTAATGAGTGTCAACACTCCTGCACACATCCACACATCTCCTTGCCCTTCACACATGCACACGTGTGTATATCTGCCATATAATTTTCCTTTGCCATCCTAACTAGTATGTGGCGCGCGCCATTGCGCGCACCGTGCGTGGGGCGGTAATGTGTCTGTTTAATTTTTTTTTTTCATAGGCTATACTATTCGGATGGAAACTATTTTACAGTCGTTCATAAGAATGGTGCTTATATATATAATACATATAGAGATGAAATAAGTGTAGTAATATTCTAGCAACATGGTATACAACGGCAAATCTTTTGACCTAACATAGGAGTGTATAGTAGACAGTGTTTTATGTACATTACGTGCGGCCACGTGAAGGAAGTGATACAATTATACATGGGTTTGGACGTCGCTGGCAGATTAACTATACATGGTTACTGAGGTGGCACTCAGGCTTCTTAGTATCTTGGTTTATGATCAAAAAGGTCGTTGTTGATGGAGAGATGTACCTGCTGGATGAATTTGGTTGTATGGATTAGTGTAATATAATCTGTCTTAGATAATGTAAGGAGCCAGGATTGTGTATGTATTGTCGAACTTACCAGATTCTTCATAGCGGCACATTCATTCTGTGACAACTGCAGCCCGATATGGATCCTGTAAAATAGGAGGGGAACATGATCTTGTAAATAGGCCTGTAGATATTCTTCGGAGCTCATTTTTACTAAACAATGTAGGGTGATCAAATGAGGTATAACCAAATTTGTCCCATATATTCTTTGACCTGCTCTATATGTTAACTGAAGGATGCAAACATGTTCTTGATTCCATAAAGTGAGATCAAATCAATGCCTGCCAGAATGATATAATGCTTTATATAAAAGGCACCTGTCAAAATGGTTGATTTGGATCAGATTATAAGCCATCAAAATTAATAACGTAAAAATCTGGGATTGCATAAAATCGGCCAAGCCTAGAAGTCTCAATTGAGTACTTAGAAATTGGACCCTATAATGATGCTACTGGATTGTTTATTTCTCGTAGAATGCATACGCAGTGTAGCAGGAAGACAGAAATGCATCAATACAGTGAAAGAAGGTTGGTAGGAAAATCGATTTAGGCTCAAAAACAGAGGCCTATTGAAACAGAGAAATTCTAACCAATAACATCGTTACAGTTAACTTTCAAATAAGCTGAATAAGGAGAATTTAAATATAGGTACTTCAATTGAGCACTCTTGAGGCATATCTAAACAAAAGCTTTAACTGAGGTAAAAGCACTACACATAGTCAATTAGATTTTAATACTGAAAGCCAGCCAAGTATAGTTTTAGAATCCTCAATGATGCTGGCAAAAAACCGTGGAGGTGACAACAAAAGAAAAAATGGTTCAAATTAAAAAGTAGAAAGGCAATGAATAGATCAAATACGTTCAATATTTTGGTACCATGGAAGACGAATTTATAGGATAGACAGTTGAACCGATATCTTTTCTCTGAAATCAAATACCTACGATTGAGAGCAGGGTAGGACACTTTACATTAAACCAATCACTAAGACAGCAGCTAAATGACTACAGTAACACCCAAATTGGTAACACCAGATTGGGACCTGTGAAGGCCAATAAAAAAGAGAAACATGCGAAGGCACTATATCCAGAATTTGAGAAGTGTCTTCACCATAATAAAGCTCAATCCAGGATATACAGGAACACATAATCTTTTTTTATTTGAGCTACAAATGAACTTGATAGGCAGGTTCAGGACTTTTGCTTCTTTAACATACCGATACCCTTGACTCTTGTTCATATCAAGATGGTCCTACAGTCCAAAACAAACCAAGAAAGTATATGCAATATAAGAAAAATTGGCATGAAATGTTATATGTGAAATTCTAAGGTACCAGCACAACATGTGAGAAAACCACATGGAATTTTCTGAGAACTAAATTGAGAGCCCTTACCAACCAAAGAGTACATCTGGTTAGACACTTTGAGGAGATTTTTCTGTGGGTTTGTTTCTGAATTTGCCAAATAAAATCTAAGAGTCTAACCAAGAATGCACTTATGGGTAGATTGTATTCCATGGAGTTGGTGGCATAAACTGTAGACTAAGTACAGCTAAAAAACGCACGAACCCCTTTCCCACAATTATGAAAATTTCCTTACATCTGTACAATATGAAAAGAGAAAAAAGGTGTGAGTGAAAACTAAAATTCTAAAGGTAATGGACACCTAAATTATGTTGTCTAAAGTCCATTGAGACCTGGATTACCAAATTATAGATCTGTTAGTGCTTATAGCCAATGCAGTAATTAATCACTCATAACTCATTCAGATGAAGCCATGTTTACCCTGCCTGTCGAATGATTAAATTTTGTTCAAGCGTTAAGCCTCACTCTGCATGTATATAAAACAGATGCAATGCAATGGGCTAGTCAACATGGGAGCACATGGATATAGCAAACTATAGTATGAGATAATAACCATTCATTATACTTCCCAAATACTTGGGGACCCACACACCTAAATCGAACACAACCATACATTTCTCCTCAAAGGAACAAATGTTAATAGTGTGTTTCGTAACAATTTGTGTCCCTATAAATGTTACTTTCTTAGTTCATACAACTATTGGCTTGTGGGATGTAGATTAGTGTGAATACTTTTTGACCTGTATATATGCGAATAGATCAGCAAATTCTTAGGAGTGCATTTGCATAGGCAAACAAAGAAGCAAGAACTGAATAACCATCTTAGGGCCTGTCAAAAGTCATTTTGCACAACAAAATGGAAATGTTCGAATGGGCATATATAAATAATGTGCATGGGTTATTCTTTTGAACTGAAATCGGCAAGGGCAATAATAAGAAATTTTCAATAATCCAGTAGTGTTTTCATCCAAGACATACAATGCAGATTTCATTTAAAACAATGAGATAGAAACTCTATCATGCATTAGGAACTGTTTCGTACAATGAACAAACCAGAATCTGAGATTTATAAATTACATAGATTATATCATATGGTAACATAATCAAAAGGTGCCTAAGTAGGAGAGTATAGCTGGGGAGAACAACTATTTTCATCAGTACTTCACAATCAACAAAATGAAACCATGTTATAAAATTATGCAATCAAATATTAGGAATTTGCAAAGTGTAACCCACCACAAAGCCAACACTGATGCACCAGCGCAAATAAAAATATGCAGAGAAAAATTGTAGGAAAAATTGGACTGTATACAAAAGATTCTAAATGATGCCTGAATGTTGGGTGTGTACCTGGCTGAAATGCTTTGCAGGCCTAGCTTCTCTGAATCTTCAGAATGTGGACACACCTCCAGTCCCTTGTGTGGACGGTCATATAGCAACATGCTTGCTGCTTGAATGGACTCCCCGGGACAACCCCGCTCCGGGAATAGCCTGAATGAGCAGTAGCGAGATAAAAAAAATTAGAAGGGCAGCTAACGCCGATAGAATTTTGAGTGCAAAGCAAGAGCATTTACGTCGGCATCTGCTTGATTTGGCAAAGCATCATTTTAGACTTGTAGTAGTACCCCGTTACAGGGATCTGTAGACATGTCCTAGGCAATAATAAATCAATCAAGGTAATAAATGTAGGAGTTTGAAGTAATTTGACTGATACAAATTCATATGCTGCCATCGTACTCAACCCATACGAAATTCTGAAAATTCATCATAAAGTAAATTCAAATCTTTCCCACACCCGCCAATACATTCGTTCTGGTTTGAAAGGACTGGGGCAAAAATTCATAGACAACAAATTTAGGAGAGAACTGGAGAGTGTAAGAACTGCATATCTGATATGGACAAAAAGAAAGATGTCACTGAATGAACAGATTGTTTCAAATGTTGGCTGGTAATTGAATTGGCAGGAAGTACCGCTTCCCGACTGAACAGCAGGGGCAAAAAAATTAGACTATTGGTTAGGTATAATCTGGACTGTGGATAAACAAGAGGAATAGGGAGGTTGCATTTGCTTTGTACATATCGAGGCTGAAAAGCAAACCCCACAAGATCAGAAAACTTGCAGGATTAACAAGAAAATAAAACGAGCCATCACAAATCACAGGCCCTAAAAGCTGAACACTATCAATTACAATAAAGGCAACTTAACTGCAGGTAATGGGCCGGTAAATATTAGAGATAACCAAATTTAGGTTTTCGGCCATGCATTAATCAAAATTAGGTACATCTAATCAGAGAATATAGCTATCAAAATTCAGATCATAAAACATACTGATCTAAAAAGGATGTTTGCTGCAGAGCAGTCTTAACAGAACTGAGTCCATATCAAAGTTAGTTGGCAGCAGCAATTCTTTAAAATAAGAAGGGATGCAGCATACTTATATTGATGGTTGACCATGAATACACTGTCGCTTCTTGATATAGTAGGTAGCACAGCCCTTCTCAATCAAGATCTGTAAATAAGCAAGGGGGCAGAAGAAGCAAATGCTTGGCTTTATATTAATAAGACAATTGCTATGAATCAGTGCTACAAGAAACATCTGACACTATGAATCTCTATATTAACTCATATACTGTGTTTTTCAATGCTTTTTTCCCTCAAATCTTTGGATAATTATGAGTCAACTTCAATGATTTGTTGTCACTTAGAAATTAAGGAAATTGAATATAAGAAAAGGAGCTCTGGGTTTAATAGAACATCAAAGAGTGGATCTAGCCATCCATAGATCCTAATGGCAAACCACAATAATCCTAACACAATTGTCAACTCAATGAAACCAGGAGGCACCAAGAGCTGCTATAGATATTCGGGCCAACTTACCACAAACGTTGATAGAGGAATGTCAGTGCCGATTTGCTGGACAAAAAAGGCTAGTTGTCTCCTGAATAAAGAGTTCAACGACAGATTCTGCATCCCTATAAACATATAAAAGAGATGGATTTGAGTACTAGACAAAAAAGAATCATAAGATCATCACTTTGTACAATATCATTAGGTGTCCAAATATATGGGCACAACAGGAACCAAAATCGTAGCATCACGTTGGACCATCTGACTGTCCAAATATATTTTTTGATATGATCAAAAGATTAATAATCATAGATTAATAAGGTACGGCATAATAATTAAAGAGGCAGCTAGTTCTGTGATTGCATCTACATATATAATACATAGCACACAAGGTAGCCTAAGCATGGTGCCCTACTTGATAGATGAACTTGAGGTAATCAATTTTGAGCCCAAAGACATAAATGGCCAAGGAAACATGGAAACCTGCTGAATTTATTTCCCATATTGGACATTTCACTGAAGCAGAAAATCTGTACAAGACAACATTTTACCTGCAACAGCATTTTTCTTATTTTTCTCTGAGGCAAATGAAATGATTATTTTGGCCTAACCCTTACCTTTTCCACTAGGAGAACATACAACAAACCTAATAGCTAATCTTAACCCTAATTATATTAAAAAAGGTCGCTAACCAAAAATATAGTCAATCAACCATTAGATTTTTAGGATATGTCAAGAAACATGACACTACTAATTGTAGCAAACCTGCACCTGGCTCCATATTTTCTGCACATATCTACAGTAATGCTATAACTAATGTTTAAAGTTTGTACATGACAATAGCATGCACCTGGAACAGTCTGCAATGAAGCGCTATTGAAGAGCCTATCTATTGTTTTGCACTTCAACTGATGCGGAAAAAATACGCCTCATGGAAAGAACCACAAACAAGCAAACAAAATGAAAGGAGGAATTTTGGAACTCACCAGGAATGGGGAAGAAAACAAGGCGCAGCAGCTGTGTCGGTGACGACAAAGGGCGGCGCTGGAGCGGGCGGAGCACCGGTGCTGGCGATGGAGACGAGCGGCGCTGTGAGGGCGAGCACGCATCGCAGGGAGGTGGCCGAAGTTGGCCCCATCCGGCGCCCCGCAGCGAGGACGGACTGTGCAGGGGAGGCGGCGCCGCCCTGCACGGCCTCGGCGGCGGCTAGGGTTTCGGCGACCACACGCAGGCCGCCAGGAGGAGACAGCACGAGAGGGAGGGAGAGAGGGAGAGGGAGAGGGAGAGGGGGAGGGAGGGAGAGAGAGAGGGGAGGGAGGGGGCCGGCGGCGCGCCGCCCGTCGCGGGCGCCGTCACCTCGCCGCTGCCACGTCGGGAGAGACGAGAGGTCGGGAGAGATGGGTTTCTTTTTTTTTTTTTTTTGCGAGGAGTGATCGATGGGATCGTAGATATTTTGGCCGCTGAACAGTAAATAAGATGAAAAACTAATCTTGACGGTAAACTGAGAATCAGACGGTGTAATTTTTTTTTACTACCGTGGATACGCTCTTTGGCGGCCGTGGTGTTCGGCTTTGATAAGAGTAAATAAAAATTCCTAAACATGATTGGACCCGATTAGTTAGTGTCTCTGACTCTGATTTCTCATCAGAAGCAAATACCTACCGTCCGTTTCCTACTTAGCACGATTGTTTTCCTTTTTCAAAGCAGCTGGCCCAACTAGCCAATTAGACCCACCACCGGAGGATGGGAGTAGCCCATCAACTTTATTTTTTTTCTGAAGCCAATACCTCTATGAGTCTGCATGTTCAATGTTTTTTGATCACTGTTTTTTCCAAGCTGACTCTTCTGAATTTTTACAGTTTGTCAATCTGTTTAATATTGTTTTTTAGATCGCTGTTTTTATCAAAGCCGACTCATCTAATTTTTTACAGCTTTCCCGATCTGACTCTTTTGATTTGTTTATGGTCTCGGTTGTTGCTTTTTTCTCTCACTTATAATTCTATTTTTTTATTTTTATGGTCTTCAAAAATAAATAAATCATGGAATTTTATATTTTACTCTACCGACACATATTTATAGGTAATATAGATATTTTTGTGCCTTCAATGGAGGGGAGGGGAAAATCTACCATGATTATATTTTAATTCAGTGCAGTTCTAAATAGATATTATTAAATTATTTCTAATATTAACTTAAGGCAGGTTTGGTGTGGCTTATGCATTGGCTTCGTGTATGGCTTCGGCACCTGAGCGAGCGAAGCCGCATCAAACGAGGTCATATGGTGGAGCGCTTCTGTACTCCTTGGAGCTAAGGCCGTTTTGGCTCCCCGTGCCAGAGTGCCCAAAAATACTGTTTGTAGGCTTTCAACTCTAGCAGTGGGTACTTGATATGAATCTACACCAAATACATGTCTATATTATGGAATGCATGGTGATCTTAAAATAAATTATAGCTTTTATAAAATAGAGTAGAAAAAATATGTACTATTCCTATGCTAATTTTTATTAAAATTTAATACTTTTATGTCCCGTGGCAATGGACGGCATATTTGCTAGTACATTCATAAGAGCTGAAAATCATTAAGTACATGCCCTACCAACTGAAATTACTAGTTGTTTAAGATGGAAATATACTAGGATTGGTGAATAGTACTTCCAAATTCTAATATTGAGTTATTGTAAATTAAACTAAAAATTAGGCATACCCAACGACTTTTTCCTTTTTTATATTACAAAAGGTACCTGCATAATTATTTATTTGAAAAAACCTACATAAATCAAAGACACTATCACATCCAATGGGGGTGTTTGGATGGACAGAGCAAAACTTTTGTCTTATCCTATTAAATCTTGTTACATATGTATAGAGTGTTAAATGTAGTCTATAAAATAATTAATTATATAGATTATAATAACTTTGTGAGATGGATCTTTTAAATCTAATTAGTCTATAATTTGACAATATTCTACAGTAATTATTAACTAATGATGAATTAATTAAATTTAAAAAATTATGATTTACTATTAAGTTTTGTAATTTTTTTATTAGTATTTAAAACCTGTCCTGATATCCCTCCGATATTCTAATTTAAATTTTAAACTTTACAAATTGAAATCCGCTTCTGAAGAGAATCCATGGCCACGTCTACTCAAAATCTGTCAGCTGTTGGATCCGCCGTTTCATAGCCCGGATCACTCGGGAGCGGATTCCATAGGGAGCAGCTTCTCGACTTTATTCCTTGTCTTATGCAGCTTCTCTTATGAATTTATGTTGCTCGTCTAGCTTCTCATCAGAATCCGACATGACAAAAATATACGCCGGCTCCTGATTCACATTGCAGATTCTTCTGCTTCTTCTCGTCTTGGCTATCTCGCTCCCTCTCTTCCTCGACGTCTGCGGAGGCGACGGCGCCCGGGCGTGGCTGCGGCCACCTCCTCCCCTCGGCGTGCTGGCCGGGCCGGCGCCGCCGGATCACCGCCCCAGGCGCAGGTGGGGCGCCACACGCTCCCCAGCGGCGGCGCGGCCATGGCGCTCCCCAGCAGTGGCACGGCGCCGCGCGTGGCCACCGGCGGTGGCTGTGGCCGGCTGGCCGCGACGGCGCGGTGCGAGCGGGTCGCGCTGGTGTCTGCCTGTGTCGCTGCCCTTTGGGTGCGCCTCCTTACGCTGGTCCACATCTGTTCCTGCGCTCCAGGAAACCCTAGCTCCCTCCGGCGAATGCGTGGACACCAAGGTAAACGCCCATCTCCTCTCTCTCTCTCGCCCTCATTCTCGTTATCTTGATGAGGCTGGGATCTCCTAGCATAATCCATGGTGGGATAAAGGGATTTGTTGCACGCGAGGATTTTTTTATGGTATTGCCGTATTGGGTGGAAGCTACAGTGGTTACCGTCAAACCTTTTTGAGAGATTTTGCCTTATTAGTATGTGGAATAGGAGACCAGACGAATATATCATTTGGACAACTGTAGATTCTCCCACATTGAATTGAGTCAACATATTCCTTTCCATGTTGTTGTAGATACTACTGTGTTTCTTTGTCTATGATTATGATTATCTGCTGTGATTCAGTAATTCCACACAGAAATTCAGACAGATATATTTTCCTTTCTTCTGTCAGAATGTTTTTGAGTTCAAGTAGAGGTTTCATTACTAATATTAACTAAAATATATGATCTCATCTTTAACAAAAATGCAGGGCTCTCCAACAGTGATTCAGTCAATTTGGTATTGCATCACAAGATTGATACATGACCATTCCCTTTTGTTTTAGTTTTTATAACTGTGTGCTCAACCCTTTAAGGTTATTATTATGTCTATTCCATAGGTTCTTTCCTTCTTTTCTATCTCTGTTCAGACTTTGTGAAAATATATTTTAATTTTTACAACTGTGTGCTCAACCCTCTATCTCCGTTCAGACTTTGTGAAAATATACATATGCTGATTTTTGGGCTGCAGCAACATGCTGTTGTTCTAAACCACCTAAAGCATTGCCAACTTTTATCATATTCATTATTCAAGGATGGGAATGGGAAAGTATACTACTACTATCTGATTGTGAACTACAACTCAGTCTTCTGGAGTCATAGGATGTATCCATTAATTATTTGTCACCAACTTTCTGTTAAAATTGGGAAAATATTCATGTCTTCTACCACAGAGCAGTAATAGTATTATGTAATAAAAACTATTGAACCTACCTAATTGGGGGTAGAATCCTAGCAAAACTTATATGGACATTTTGTTTCCACTCATTTCAGATGCAGCCCCCAAATTATGTGTGACCGGAGGTGGATGAGGGATTGGAGCAATGTTCAGTTTGCTTCCTTTCTTGGCTTCGTTTAAGTGCACATGAATTTTGATTGTACGGGAATGCCAGGCCAAAAACTTGCCTCCCAGTTAACAGTAACCTGCATGCAATGCTCTTCTGATTTTACAAAGGTTGCCTACCACTTTTGCATTTCCAGAAGGTATGTGTTTTCATCATATCCCATATCTATACTTTTCACTGTCCAGATGTGGTGCAGAATAAACATTATTTCCTCCTCATTGTGTAGGCCGCCAGGTACCTCAATTCTGATTTTACAAAGGTTGCCTGCCACTTTTGCATTTCCAGAAGGCATGTGTTTTCATCATATCCCATATCTATACTTTTCACTGTCCAGATGTGGTACAGAATAATCATTATTTCCTCCTCATTGTGTAGGCCGCCAGGTACCTCAAGGGTTCATTTCTTCTTTACTGGACAATTGGTTTATTGTGGTACGACAGATCCTCTTCAAACTACTAATGTGTTTGCTGTTGGACCAATGAGGTTTCTTGGATGCTTCAAAACAGCTCTTCCTTTTTCTTCTCTTTTCATTACAAAAATGCTTTGTGTAAGATGTCTCTTACTATATATGGGTCCTCCGGTTACATGACTATGACAACTGTAAAATACAGTTGCTAAAGATGAAACTTGCATATAATATCTAACTTACATCCTAGATTGTAAAATACATATGGAGGACTACCTGGCACAGCAAGACTACTATACATATGGAGGACTACCTGGCACAGCAAGACTACTACGTAGAGGAAATACTCCTCCATTTTCATCCTGGCTTTCATTCAGAAGCTATCCGAAAATCACATGCAGTTGACTATAAATTCTAGGAGCTGGCAGAACATATGACTCCATAGATTGTACATGATGGAGGACAGGCTGGGGTTAGCTATGCTATAATTTAGTGCTGAAATTCAGGCAATCTGATATCAAAGGAACTATCAAATTACTGCAACGTACATTGTTGAGCTGAGAATTGTATTTTTCTATGAGAGCTGCCTGTTTATTGTTAAAAAAATTGCTTAATCGGTATTGATTTATACTAATACTCTATTTGCAGCTAGCATGGACGTTTCATTCTTTTGTGCTTTGTCAGCACTACACAGAAAGTTTTTTTTTTTTCCAGTTAATTTGTAAATTCAGTTAATTATAGATGTGTTCTTCTGTTGCGTTTTTTTTTCTCCGCTGAATCCATAAATGCCTTTTCCTTAGCTTATATATGTGCAAAGTGCCATGGAACCAATATAGCTTACTATTCTATCTTCGTACATATAGATTTCCAACTTCAGCTCGTCGGACCTACACTACACTATTTTCATCATGGAAAATAAAAAAAATTATATATAAGACACCATTTGTACCTATTGTGCCTTATAAGACACCATCTGTACCTATCGTGCCTGTTAATGTACAGAGTCAGTAATTGTCACCATGTTGGACCACGGCTGTATAGTATGTAATCTACCTGTCTTATATTTATTCAGAATACAACAATACTACCCTTATATAAACCTATCTATCATAAATCTTTCATGTTCTATTTACAGCTACCGGTAAGAAAATTTGATGGTAAACTTTTACAGGCTCTGGTGAAAAGAGAGGTCACTAAAGTATTTTAGTTATCAGGTGCGGTTGCTCTACAGCTGGCTCAACTGGATGCAGATCGACCCCTCCAAGGTGTGGTCCCTTGATAGATGCACTGATGATAAATGTATGTTGTTGTTTCCAACACTTTTAGCCTTCCATTGGGTCATGCTTATGTTCAATTTCAGATTGCGTATATACATGTTCTTATTTATGGACATATCAATTTTGAAAACAAAAAATTTTCCTCAGCTCTTAGTATATTTGCCATTAAAGTTACTACCTCCTTAGACTTTGCATTTATATGTTCTTTAATTTTGTTGATCTATGGTTGCTCTTGCTTCTAGATGTTTCCTCCATGAATCTTATTTCACATGATATGCACTGACTGCATTCGTCATTATTTTCCAGGCTGTCACCTCCTCATATTGAGGACTGAGGACTTCCACATGGTCATGGCTAAACAGGTATTTCCTTTTTTTATTTTGCTAATATTGTTTCATTCTTACGATTTCTTATTAACTGCTCGCATCATTTGTACAGTTTGCATGCCCTTATGTACTATTGATACTGTCTTCAGATAAAAGATGAAACCTTTTTTCTCAGGCAATTTCCAAAAAAACAGTGAACCAAAAACAATGAACATGCTGATCATGATGTGCTGGAAGGGTTAGGGTAATCCTTAAAATTTGTGATTCTCCAGTTAGCCTAAATGTTTATTCTTTTTGCGCCTATAATTTTTGCTAGCTTACAGATTGCTGTACAGCCTCTCCTGCATGTTCCGCCATAAATGTTATATACAAGTCTACAACCAATTCTTTGAAAGCAGGCATGAAAAATAGAAAGAATGTCATGCATCTACCAATTACCTTTTCCTCGGCTTCCTTGATGTTATTTTGTTAGAAATTACATTTTTTATAGCCCCTGCTATGAAGCTCACTATATGTACCTTTGACATTGTATAGCCTGACAGCCTGACAGGACCATACGACCCATGAAGCAACTTCAACGTTCGAGTGTTTCTTTACTGCAATACAGAATCTTACTGATCTATCCATGTTTCTACATCCGTGCATGTTCCACTACATGGTCAGTGTACACCCAACCAAATATCAGTAAGTTTAGTGTGTAACTAATCTCATCAACATGAGGTTGATGCACTACAATTATTATTTTCTCAGAGAGAATCTTCACAAACACGGTATATTATTGGGTGCATGATCAGAGCACGCTTGCTAAAAAACAGATCAATCCTATTTCAGCTTCTAGGCTGCCTGCAATAAGGTGATAATCTAAGCATCGTCAATTTCATAGTTGGGTTGTTTGCAGGATTTCAGAAGCCATATCATTACTGTTGCTATAGAAAATTGGAAGATTCTGTTGCCTTAAAAAAGCACAATAATCTCCTTGGTTTCCACTATGGTTCGATAAGCTGTTGTCAAATGTTAGCTACCACAGACTATGTACCTCCTCCAGTGTTGTATTCCACTCCCTAATCAGTTGCATATCTGGATTTTTGTCCTCTTTCACAAAGTCCCTAGCAAACTCTATATGACTATATCCTTCTCATGATCATTGTGCCATACATCACCAGGTCTTTTGGGTTGCTTACATATATGAGCTTAACCTGCTACAACAAAACCTCTCTTTTGATTTCCAGCTATATTGCAATTGCAGTGACCTGTGAGCTGCAGGTTGCATACCATTTATTTGAGCAACCTCATCCATTATCCTGTTCTTTAGATAATTTTGGTGACTCATATTTATGCACTACACTATCAGACCCCATCCTCACATTTACTGTCCAACCATGATCTATTTGTCATTTTTAAGTGTGTGGGCCATGCTGAATACAGTTCAGTTAGAATAATTACATATATGATGAGCTTACCCAACTACAACAAAGATTCTATTCTTATTTCCAACTACTATTGTCAATTGCGATGACCCGTGAGCTGCAGGTTGCTTATTCTGTTGTCATTTCACCCCTTTATCTTATGCTCCTTTTCTTCTACAGTGCCTTCAGTTCGTCAGATATTTTACAACATATTCCAGCTTGGCTGAGAATGGCCAAGAAGTAAAGAAGTGTTTTTAGTTTGAAACAACCACATTGTACTTTATTGATTAAATATCAGGGGTGCCAGTATTTAAGAACACTAACGTCAAATGTATTGTACTGGTTTTTAATAACAAAATTTATGTGTTAGAGCATGTACAACAAGGTCTTGTCCATTGTGTATTGCATTTCTTATAATTGATATTCTTTCCCCTCCACATATAATTCTAGGTACAGTTTGCGAAGGGGGCCCTCAATCTAATGCGGTGTACCGTGGCTGTGTGTTTGTTCCCTCCATTGTGTCTATTGTCGTTTGTAGGCCTTAGTGCTTTGCTTATGTCGCACTTCCTCTGTATGTGGAATAGATGCAGCACAGAGGGTCTTAACTTTATTGTTACTGCTAGAGCGCCTGTCTATTATATTCCATTATTCTAGCTTCCTCTTGGTTCTTTTCTATACCATAAACGCCATTGCTATCATGTTTTTGTTACCACAGCATTGCACTGCCTCTGTATGGAATAGATATAGCAGGAAGGGCCCTTTGTTATTGCTGCTGTGACACCTATCTGTTGTGTGTGTGCGCTCCCAGATGTGCTTCATGTCTACTTTGTGTTAGACTATTGCTGCTCAATTTTTTTACACGATAAAAAAAAACCTCCAGCCTAGAACACCTTATTACATTACATACCTTGGTCAATAGCTACTAAAATACCTTATTGTGCCGCGTTGTATGATATGTTTATGGACTCCTAGTCAGTAGAGAGTAAACATTTTGTGATAAGTTGCCACTCCATCAGCGGGCGCGCGCCTTGCCACTACATCCAACCACCCCGCTGAAGGGCTGACTACGCACGCCAGTCACCGGCCCAGATGTTGGCCTAGAGGGGTGGGCGGCCAGCCAGCAGTGCAACAGCTGGGCATATTATTAACTAGCGAGCTCTACCCACCCGCGGGCCACGGATCGTTGACGTCGCACTGAGGCTACTGATTGGTTAGAATGGGGAGGACGCGGATCCGTGTTTGTTTAGTGTGGCTGACACTACGGGCCCATCTGAGGAGGTTGTAACCGGGGGGAGGGCGTGCCGACCACCTCGGCGCGTGTGCGGTCGGCACCAGTACGAAAAGGCGTGACGCCCGCTTTGTGGGCCATCGGATCTAGTAGCCCTCTGAATATAAATACAGGGAACCTCACAAAGAAAAGAGCGGTGAACGGAAGAGACGCAAGATAGGAGTCGAGATGGGAGTTGACCGGACGCTGCTCTTCGTTTCGACGAGGCTCGTTTTCTCAGAAGATGGGAATCGATCAGGCTGGGCTCTTCGGTTTCTCAGAAGATGGGAGTCGACCAGGCTGTTCGTTTTCTCTCCGGCCTTGTTTGTCCGCACAAATACATTTCAATCCATACGGTTTTGAAGGAATTGATTGATTTCCTTCAAACCGTATAGATTCAAATGTATTTAGTGCAGCCAAACAAACCCTCCATAGAGATCGAGAGGGATTCTACCAGGCCATTCGATCCGTCCACGGGGATTGGCAGAGATCTGTCAAAATCCTTGTGAGCTTCAGAGGGATCCGTCAAAATCCTTGGGAGAGCCTCAAAGGCAAGACATCGATTGGTGAGGGCCTTTATTTTTTTCTCTTATTCTCTAGATTTTTTGTTTTCTCTTATGCTCTAGATTTGTTTTAAACCTAATTAGTTAGCTTTCTAAATTTCTGTATTTTGTTGTCTCTTATTCTCTAAATTTTTTCTGCAAACCTAATCGAACGATTCCTCTCAGAAAGGGCCGGAATTAACCTCATTCTAGCAAATGAGCGCCAGGTATCCGGCCCACAGAGAACAGCCGCGACGATTCTACACTCCAACATAGAGAGACGAATTCAGCCGCGACGATTCTACACCCCGCAACATAGACAGACGAATTAGCGCCGGGTGTCCGGCTCCGGCCCACAGAAAACAGCCGCTGATGGGCCGTTCGCATTTCTCACATTCGCGATCGCATCTCCCTCATGCGCCGTATATATACGCGCTCTCCTCTTGCCGGGATTTTAGGGCTTTCCGGGCTTTCCGCCGTCTTGGAGCTGCTTCCGCTTCCGCCTGAAGACAACAACGCCGATCGCCTGGGGAGAGGACGCCGCCGCCGGGCGCCATGCTGGGCGATCTGTTTGAGATGCGCGATCTTGCAGGGTTCATCGCTCCCGTTCCAGAACCCGCGGGGATGAAGGTAACATCTTCCCCATTCTCCTACATTCCTCGGATCCAAGAGGTCTTTTATGCGATTGCTGTACATCCGTTCATGCCACTCTTGATTGATTGTGGTCAAGGGATATATTTAGTTGCAGAGAATCAGTTAAGGTCTGTGCTATCATGTTGTCTCACAAGCTGGTTCCTCGGATCCAAAAGGTTTTTGGGGCGATTACTGTAGATCCGTACATGCCACGAGCATTTTCTTGATGGATTGATTGATTGCTGTCAAAGGATATACTTAGTTGCAGAGAATCGGTTAATGTCAATGCTATCATGTTGTGTCTCACAAACTGCTGGTCATGCTTAGTGAATCTTTTATTAGCTCTCTGATTTCATCTCTGCTATCGAATTTAGCATGCAAGCCAAATAGATTTATTATTGTTGATGGTTTGGCAAATAAAGTATAACTCCTGGTTGCAGAGAATCAGTTAATGTCTATGTTATCGTTCTCGTTTCTCGAGACAAAAAGTTTTTCCATCTGCCGTGAATATTAATATTTATAATATATAATTAGTGCCATTAGATAGATCTTTGAATCTGGTTTTTAATAAATTTATTTAAAGATATAAATGTTACATATATTTTCTACCAATTGTGAATCCCATAGCGTCCTTCTTTTTTGGGACGGAGTCATGTTTATGTCTCATGCTGGTCATGCTTAGTGAATCTTTTATTAGCTCTCTGATGTCATCGCTGCTATCGAATTTAGCATGCAAGCCAAATAGATTTATTATTGTTGATGGTTTGGCAAATAAAGTACAACTCCTGGTTTATTGTCTTTCTACAAAAAGAGCTCTTCATGTCTTGTAGGTCTAATAATGATGCAATTTATGTAAGGGATGATCTGGTACTATGCAAGAAGAATATGCGCTTATGGTATTTCTGCCTTTTATCTGTTGGTTTGTTTGGTGGTTTATATAATTGATGGCTCAGAAATGCAAAAGGTGCACCAGCAAGCATGTCTTTTTCTGCATTGCGTCTCAAACTGTTGGTCAGGATTTGTATATCTTTTTTTAGCGCTCTGATCCCCTGTGCCGAATCACTGGTATCTTAGTTAGCATTGAAGTCAAATTGATTCATTATTGATTGGTCTGGCAAATAAATTATGACTCATTTATTTTTTATAGTTTCTCTACAAATAGAGTATATTTCCTTGCAATGCTAGCTGGCTCAGTAATGCCTATCTCCTTGATATTCTTAGATACGGCTTCCAAAGGGCATGAGGACAGACATCAATAGGTGCCTTCTTGCCATTTATCAGTACGCAGCAGGAATGGTTGACAGTTCTCTGGAAACTATAGCAACGGAGTTCAAGAGAGTTCAAACAGCCACTGTCAAGGATGTTAGAGGAATAGATGGTAAGTTTTTTTTTTCTGTTTGTGCATCTAAAATGGCATGAATATCTTTGTGAGATCTTTGGCTAGCCAATCACGTAAGTTTATGTATGCAGATACCATCGTATCTCTTAATGGACAAGCTGCATCAACAAAGGCACTTTTTCTTGAGGCTGTAGAGGCTGGCCAAGAAGCATTTGTGATGCCAGAAGCCTATCTACAGAGACTCCAATTTCTTGAGGTTGAATGGCCTACTTGAACTTTGCCTCTTGAAGGGGAAGAGGTGCAAGTGGATGAGGCTGTGCAAGGTGAAGGTCCTGAAGCGGACGAGGCTGTGCAAGGTGGAGGTCCTGAAGTGGACGAGGCTGTGCAAGGTGAAGGTCCTGAAGCGGACGAGGCTGTGCAAGGTGAAGTTCCTGAAGCGGACGAGGCTGTGCAAGGTGAAGTTCCTGAAGTGGACGAGGCTGTGCAAGGTGAAGTTCCTGAAGCGGACGAGGCTGTGCAAGGTGAAGTTCCTGAAGCGGACAAGGCTGTGCAAGGTGAAGGGGCTGAAGCGGACAAGGCTGTGCAAGCTGATGGCCCTGAAGTGGACAAGGCTGTGCAGGCTGATGGCTCTGAAGTGGATGGTGACCAAGGTGAAGGCCATAAAGTGGATGTGGCTGGCCAAGGTGAAGGCCCTGAAGTGAATGAGAAAGCTGTGCCCGGCCACCGTCGCTGCACTAGCTGCGTTCTCATGGTCGCCGCTGCAGCTGTTGCTGCTGCTTGTGTATGGCTAATGCTGTAGATTGTACCACTGCCTGGGATGGGGAAATGGTTATGCTTCTTTAGTTGCTGCTTGGGATGGTAAAACAGGGGATGGTAATATGGTTATGTTTCTCTAGTTTTAAGACAAATCTAGAATGCCTAATGCTGTAGGTCGTAATGTCGGCCTGGGATTTTACTAGAATGCCTAGTGTTATGGTTGATGATGCATCGGACGTAAAACAGTTGTGCCTATGACAATTCTGGAGTATCTTTGTCCCTGCTTGGTAGAATGACGCCAATTATTTTCAGTAAACCGTGTTACAGTATTGAGATCTGAACTCCTGGCTGTTTGTTGTAGTATTGGCTTGGCATATCCTCATTTCTTCGATTTGTCAAGGGAATGCCTGAACCCCTTCTAAGAAACCCAACTGGGGTAGCAGATCAGCAGGCAGATCAACTGGTGTAGCGAACATAGGCATCTCCAAATGCACTAGGCTGGATATCTGAAGTGCAAACCTATTGAACGTCATGGAAGAAGGTACGGAGAGTGGATTTGAGCTCACCTAAATCATCCTTGTGTACTGGCGGCTGCATCAAGATGATCACAAATCATCCTTGTGTACTAGCGGCTGCATCTTGATGATCGCCAAATCTTCGTTATAGAATGTAGCATTCTGTGAGGAAGACCTCGTGACAGAGAGGCTGCCGCTGCTGTGCTTCTTCAAGATTGAAGCCCGCCGGCACGTGCTTGTGTGGATTGATAGGCCAGTAACACGAGTTTTCTTCAACGATACATTCATTAATTTTTGCAAAACTCTACTTTTACATTCATTAATTTTTGCAAAACTCTACTTTTACTCCTTAAACCCCAAAATCAGATAAACCATCTCCTTGAACTTTTAGATCTATTCCTTTTACCTCTCTGAACTCGTTATAAGCAGTTTTATCTTTATCTTTTTTATTTAGTTCGATTGAATCTTTAAAAAAGTTATAAAATAAAAAAAATCAATTTTATTGGACTCTACATAAGTAAATTTATATGATGAACATATAATATGGTATGCTTTAGTGTAAAGTTTGTATTGTAACTTTAGATATATCATTTTCTTTAATTAATCCCCTAAAAAATAATTTTTTTATTTCATTCATATCTACAGTTTCTATGGTCTAATCACGGTGAAATTTGACCTAATTATTGTATGCTTTAATCATAGTAACAATTTTATACTCATTCGATTATGTATAACTTAGTTATAATTTTTGTAGTTTTATGCTTGTTAAATGTAAATAAATTTATAAATAAGTTATAAATGATCCAATAAATATGAAGTGCAACTATGAATCGAACTATAGAAACTGTAGCTATGAATTAATTACAGAAAAATATAGACCTAAATCTTTAACAAAAACAACAAAAGGGTTTGGACTAAAGCATAAAAATTTGGTTATCTTTTTTTATGATTTTTTGTGATTGACTATAATTTTTTTTAAAGATCTTTAAAAAAAATCAGAGAAAACCGATTTCCAAACCGATTATAACCAGATCAGGGGAGATAAATAAACGGTTTTAAAAGTTTTGGAAGGTGGTTTAGTCTGTTTTTTTTATCATGGTTTAGTCTGTTTTGGTGTTAAGGAGAGACTTTTGTAAATGTTGATGAAGAGGTAACGTGCACCTTTTCACAGTAAAAAAAGTAGAGGAATTCCTAACAAGGATGTTACGAGGCCCGCGGATCAGAAGAGGTTTCCGGTTTGGTTCGGCCCAGTTGGCCCAAAAGGCATCCCACTTCCGCAACGGAATCAACGGCGCGCGTGAGAGGAGAAAGGAGCGGATCGGAGTCGGAAGGCAGTCTGGGTGCCGGCCGAGAAGGAAAGGACCCGATAGCGTCTAGGGTTGCGGGGGCCTATATATTATTATATTTGCGACCCCGGTCCTTCCCTGTACCAAGACAAACCGTAGCCGCCGCAGCCGATCCCCAAACCAGATCTAGGGTTCGAGGGAGAGAGGTTCGAGGTAGTAGGGAGCAGGCGAGAGGCCATGGCGGAGGTGTTGAGGGAGATGCAGCTCGGCGCCGATGGGGGGTTGGTGCCTGCGAGAGGCTCCGTTCCTCACCACTGGAGGCGCGGCTCCAAGCACGTGAAGGATGATTCGGCGGCCATCGGCGCCACCAAGGCTGACCGCAAGATGGCGGCGGTTGCGAGGAACAAGGCCGTCGGCAGCTTCGTCGGCGACATCGGCGTCACCAAGGCTGATCTGGTGAACAAGGAGGCTGCCGGGACAGGCATGGCGAAGGCGGCATCCTGGAGCGACTTCGGGACCTGCGACGCCAAGGCTGTGCCGGGGTACAAGGAGGTGGCCGGCAGCTTCACCGGCGGCGAGGTCGGCGTCACCAAGGCTGACCTGGGGAACAAGGAGGCGGCTGGCATCTTCACCAGCGGGATCGGCGTCACCAAGGTCGAGCTGGGGAACAAGGAGGCGGCCGGCAGGTTCACCGGCGAGATCGGCGTCACCAAAGCTGAGCTGGGGAACAAGGAGGCGATCGGCAAGGCGGCCGGCGAGATGGGCTTTACCAAGGCTGTGGTGGGGAACAAGGAGGTGGTCGGGACAGGCGTGGTGACGGAGAAGCGCTGGAACGAGTTCGTCTTCCCCATCGATCCGCCAGCGGTGAGCGAGCGCAAGGCTGAGCCGACGGGGCCCATGATCACCAAGGAGATGGTGCCCGACTCTTTCATCGAGAGGCTCAAGGACATACCTATCTACAAGAAGCTGCCTCCTCTCATCGATACTACCGGTGTCTTTGCCCAGTTCCCCACGATGCGCGACCAATACCTAACCGCTATGACTAACAAGAATTACTGCATCGACCTCCACGTGGATATCCTGAGGCAGTACGCGGAGAATGGCTTCGCCGAGGTGGGCGTCGACTTCACCAGCGGTGTCAAGAAGATCTTTATCCTTACCCAGCATTAGGTGTACCGTCGTGAGGATAGTGAGTGCAGTGGTATCATCGTGAGGAAAGTGAGTAGGGGTATCGTATCGGTGGAGCAAGGGATTATGCTACTTGGGTTGTCCTGTTTATAATAAGTATTAGTTCGGTCATAGTAGTTGGTGCTGTCCAGAGTCTGTATGGAAACGTTGGCTATCTCGATGTTTATGTGATGTGTTGGTTATGAGCACTATATTCTGCTACTGTCCTACCTCATTTGTTGAGGGACTCCTTTGTTGAGGTCTACCCTGTTTGCCTGATAACTCTAGTCTGCCATGTGATGGTTATTCAGTATTATATATTTTGCTATTATATTCTGCTACTGTCCACTAAGTCATTGTTGAGGTCTATTCTGTTTGTCTGATATCTATTCTGCTACTGTCCACCCTGTTTCATATCTCAGAGCTCAAACACCTTGTTTGTCTGATAATTCTGAAAAGCATGACAAATCTTTCATATTAAAGAGCTCAAACACCTATCATTAGAATTGATGTTGGAATGTTAGGCCATAAACAACACACACAAGATGGAACAAAACATGAAGAAAGAAAGGACAGGGCAGTTATTGAGTTACCTGTATTGCAGCAATTGCTGCTGTAGTAGGTTGCAAGCCAATTTTCACAAGAGCTATCAGCAGGCTAAAATATGAGAGGACATCATCATTGAATAAAAATAAATTAGAACTTAGAAGACTATTTAGAATGCATTTGGCTAAAAGACCCATGAAGATAAATTTTAATGGTAGTATCTGTAAATGGGCTAACCTCACTCCTGTACTTGAGATACTCAGCGGGGGTGGACAATGCACCAAACAACTCAGACTCAGATCCTTCATCAATGCTGGGACATGGGTTCAACAGCAACATCTTCATTCCCACATACAAATTTCCTGCTCTGAATGATGTTTGGGCAGCCAGGAAACTTGAAGTTGGCACGGTGAAGGGCTTCTTCAGAGTTATTACCATTGCTTTCCGCACAGAAAGTATTTGCCAAAACCCTTATTCCAGTCTGGAGCCGATCAGCTCCAGCACATGGAAGCATACGAAGGACATGGAACGGAGACCCTGACCATCAGGAGGCGGCATCCTTTCCAGCATTCTTGGTCTTGGTCATGTACATGTACGTACTTGTTTGCAAGAGTCTCAGTAGAAACGCAAGAATAGAAACGCTGGTGGCCCTTTGATCTCATCTGGACGGTGGGTAGGAGTAAAGTTACGTTGTGACTTGCTGAACCGAAGTCACCCCCCAATCTCGGTCCAGGAGGCGACAAGAAACGCAATCTGTTTCCTATGGTCTCAGCCGGGCATCGCCATCGGCAAACCGAGGCCACACGGAGCAGCAGCTTCTCCGAACTCCCCAAGGCCTCTACTCGTCTCTCCAGTGTGCAGGTAACCCCCCTGCCGCCATCTCCTCCTCGATTTATTTCCCAATTGCTGACCATGCCCGTGGAATCCTGGCGTTGACGTTGCAGCTAGACGATGGCGTCCACCGTCTCCTTCTCCCCCGCCACCAACGTTCAGATGCTGCCGGCTAGGAGTGGCCGCGGCCATGCTGCCTTTGGCAGCTGTTCTGCTGTGCCAAGAGCTGGGCCAAGGCTGCGCTCCACGGTCGTCAGGGTCAGCAGCGAGCAGGAGGCGGCGGCGGCCGTCAGGGCGCCGTCCGGGAGGACCATCGAGGAGTGCGAGGCCGACGCAGTCGCTGGGAAATTCCCTGCTCCCCCGCCGTTGGTTAGGCCAAAGGCCCCTGAAGGAACTCCGGAGATCAGGCCCCTTGTATGCACTCGCTGGGTTTACTCTGAATTTTGTGTGCTCTGTGAATTTTGTGTGCTCTTACTGTAACTACAAATTCCCGATGTGATTCAGGACATTGCAAAGCGCCCCCGTCGCAACCGGAAATCGCCTGCTCTTAGGGCTGCATTCCAGGAGACAAGCATCTCACCTGCCAATTTTGTGCTCCCACTGTTTATCCATGAAGGTTGGTAGTGCAATTCACTGACATGAGTTTTCAACACAATTTAGATCTGATATAGGATTTGCTCCGTGATGATCTATAGGAGAAGAAGATGCTCCTATTGGAGCTATGCCGGGGTGCTATAGGCTTGGGTGGAGGCACGGGCTGCTTGACGAGGTATTGAAAGCATCGGGGATTATCTCAGATCATGAATGTGTATTTGTAATGTTCTTTTCAATGAATTTTCTGGAGACAGAAATATATGTGCATTTTGCTGCTTGGATCAACAGTATTAAGTAACTCTTCAAACTGATGGTATATGCAGGTTTACAAGGCCCGCGATGTTGGTGTTAACAGTTTTGTCCTCTTTCCTAAAGTTCCTGATGCATTGAAGGTCTATTAACAAATATAACAAATCTATTGCTTGTTTGTGTTTTAGATAGAGTAGCTTACTCGCTTGTTTCCTCCAGTCTCCAACAGGAGATGAAGCGTACAACGATAATGGTCTGGTTCCACGTACAATCCGCTTGCTCAAAGACAAGTTCCCTGATATTGTAAGTTTATGCCCCTCATTCAATGTCTGGCTTGCATCATAGTTCCTAATATCTTTCCTTAAAACCATATGATCTCTAGGTTATCTACACGGACGTTGCGTTAGACCCTTATTCATCTGATGGTCATGATGGTATTGTGAGGGAAGATGGTAAGAAAGATGGCCCCTTTGTTCTTATCTTGCGCATACTGTCTGTGACCATTGGCTGCATATTGATCTTGCTACTCCAAAAGATAGTTTAGGGCCAAAGAAATTTCAGTCTTATACTGAAAACTTTTTTGTTTAGTTTAAGGGCCTAGCATTGGCCTTAGCATTAACAAAGACAGAAAACATTTACAGTGTCCAGAAAATCTCGTTCAACACAGACCAAAACCAGATATTGAAACAACACAAGGAAAACTCACACCGCCAACCCCTATTACATGAGCCATGCCGATTTAGGCTGGACAAAACTACACCACTTGCTTTCATCCACCTTACCACCCAACTCAGAACAGTCAGCTAGTCGAGCCTTCTCTTCTGGCGGTAGGTCCTCGTGTTGCCAGTCCTGAGCGTACTTGTACAGATATCTCTCCCATCCCTCCTCCATTTGGTTCAGTATGATAGACGATGTGGTCTTGTGGCCACAGATACCAGCATCTCCAGTTTTGTATTGAACTCCAGTAACCTTTCCTTGGGGCACAGCAAGCTCTGGTTTTGAAGCATACCAGTCACATTCTGAATTAAGATTCTCACATCCTTCCAAAGAATGCCCTGAAAACATAAACTATTCCTTAGCTTCCAAAGCCCCCACAGGGCAGCAGTACAAAACATATTGTCAACTAAGAATCTCTATTTAACCACAAAATACCTATAGATTCAAAGGAACTCCCTATTTCTCTGTCTATGACTTCAGAGTTCAGACAGTAAAATCCAGACTTGTTTAGACACTGCAGTCAAAAAAGGAGATGCTTCTACTGAAAACTTAGTTTCTTAAAACTGACCACCTTTTTCCCTGAAGATGCTGCATACAATATATTTTTCTATTCTCCATATGTTGTCTACAGTATCATGTCAGAATTACTTTTTCCAGGAGGCTTTATACCTTAATGCCTGATATTGATCACTAGAAGTTAGTTTGTGCTTTGTAACATGTTTGCACCTTTTGTTTGTCTAGCTGAAACCAATTCAGTTTTTCTCTTTTATGGAGTAACTGTTAAGAACCACTAGTCAATATGTCAGTTTGGGTTTTCCGTATTATATGTTGCATATTTTTTTTTTCGCAAGCGGGGTTCAGCCCATATTTCATTAAGAGGAATTATATGTGTTGCATAATGATGCTTGAGTTTGTACTTAATGATTTTTATACTGAATCAGATATTATACAAGTCATAAGAAATCTCCAAAAGGTGAGCTTTATTTCTCCAGCTAATCATTTCCCTGTCTGTTTCCTTCATCAGGAGTAATTATGAATGATGAAACAGTCTATCAGTTATGCAAGCAGGCTGTTTCACAGGTTCATCTCATCTCTTCATTTTGTGTTTGGTCACATAAATGTGCTATTTTTTTCTCACAAAAAAATCTCCATATAAATAGGCTCGTGCCGGTGCTGATGTTGTCAGCCCTAGTGACATGATGGATGGCCGTATTGGAGCACTTCGCTCTGCTCTAGATGCTGAGGGCTTCCATGATGTCTCCATTATGTCCTACACTGCAAAGTATGTTTCTATGCTCTTCTTGAGTTCTTGTTGCCATATCATCTCCACGCCCCCACATTTTACATCCCATTTCATTTCCTTAGTCTGAACTCAAATGATACCTCTGTAATGTATGTTTTTACAGGTATGCAAGTTCATTTTATGGCCCATTCCGAGAAGCTTTAGATTCAAATCCAAGATTTGGAGATAAGAAGACGTATGGAACTTGCTCCAAAGATACTATTTCCATCTAGTAAACAATTTAATTGCTTAGTTTTGAATGTTGGCTCTCTCTTTAATCTGAAGTTACCAGATGAACCCAGCCAACTACAGAGAAGCCCTCATAGAAACTGCAGCTGATGAGGCAGAAGGAGCTGACATTCTGCTAGTAATGCTCCTGCTGTATAGTGGCTTGTTATGAAGATAGAGTTTTTATGTGTGCATCTGTAACCATGGACCTCATTTGACAGGTGAAACCAGGATTACCATACTTGGATATCATCCGACTTCTTCGGGATAATTCAGCGCTACCGATTGCTGCTTACCAGGTCAGTTCATTGGCTCATCCACACTGTTGTGATGTTCCTTGTTTCAAGTGGAAATGGTGCCAACTGCCAATGCTATTGGTCTATTCAATCGTCTATCATCTGCATAGGCACTGTACTGCAATATCAAAATTCTGTCTTTCCAATTGCTGGACACCTGGATTTTTAATCCCTTATTTGTTGCCTTAGAACCTCTCTTATTATCTTGTCCAGATCAGATTGCATATAAATTAACTGATGCTTACTTCAAACAGCATTAGTTAAATCATTTTGAGAATGATCACTTGAACAAAGTTAACTGTAGTTTGCTACTATGTAAAACAGTGCTCTGGCACTGTACTATACATATATGCACATGCAAATGGTTTTGAAGTTAACTTAGTTTTCCAACAAACATGAACTAGGTTCTTTCTGCCTATCATTTAGCATTGGCACCGTAATGCATTCTGTCTTTCCAATTGCCGGAGACCTGGGCTTTCCAATTCCGTATTCATTGCCTTAGAACCTCTCTTGTTATATTGTCCAGATCAGATTGCACATATCTGATGCTTACTTTAAACACCATCAGTTAAGTCATTTTGAAAATGATCACGTAACAAAGTTAACTGCACCAACAAAATCGTTTCATGTGTCAGACCTGGGCTTCCAATTACTACTACTACAGAGTACAGACAGAGCAGTTAATGCTGATCATCTGCTAACCGCCACCAAAGTTTTCAGTTACCACAGGATACTACTACACTGATGCTTCCAAGACGCTTCTCATAAATGTTCCATGTGTCAGATTAAATTACCTTCTCTGGAATGCTTTGCTCGCCACTCGCCTACTAATCCTGCCGCTCTCGTGCAGGTGTCCGGCGAGTACTCGATGATCAAAGCCGCCGGGGCGCTGGGCATGGTGGACGAGCAGAAGGTGATGATGGAGTCGCTCATGTGCCTGCGGCGAGCCGGCGCCGACGTCATCCTGACCTACTTCGCGCGTCACGCCGCCGCGGTCCTCTGCGGCATGGGGTCCAAGTAGAGAGACTCGCCACCCCCTGCACTGCACTGCATTGCCATTGTGTAGCTGAGTTGACTAGCAATTAGCTTAATCATATTTTTTGGGAGCTTTGGATTCGAATAATTTGCGCCGGGAATAAAACATTTTTGAGTTCTCTTGGGTGGTTTCATTTCCCGGTATACTAATCTTGTGCGTGCCGCCACTAAAAAATTTTGAATTTGGAAGCGAATTTGGACGGCTGGCAGGTCAGCGCCGCTCCCCTGCCCGTCTCTGGCTACCTACCAACCTGAATGAACGAACAAGAAATCAAGAATTGCAGTGGGGGAGTGTGCACAGCATGTTGAAGTCGTGCCAGTCCCACATGATCCCACGAGGACGGATGGACCCATCCATCCACCTTCCTCGGTTGCCGTAAGAAGCAACGGTGATCTGTGCAGCGCAGGCCCCGACGGCCCAACTCGCCTCACAAATCATTCACAAATGGATGTGCCAGCGGCATTGCACGCAGCTGATCGGATCTCGAGTCGCCTGCACCGGCAACGAGGCAGACGCGGCTACTGCTACTGCTACAGCGCCAGCTGCTGCCGCGGCGAGACCGAAATGGAAGCGGCAGCCATTAGCGGGCGGGTGAGCCTGAGCTGTGAGCTGGCCTGCCGCCGCTGCCATGGCCAGAAGATGGAGGAAAGGAGATGCGACGAAAGGGACAGTTACTCGTAGCGTCACGTGAAACGTGCACGGACACCGAAGGATATATAAAAAAGGTTCTTTCTTTTCTTGACAAAAACAATTGGAGCTCGGGCTCTTCTCCCCAAGTCATGGCATTGCCACTAGTTAATACTCGTACGATACGATACGAATATACACAGTACGAATGATGGATGATCATGATCACGATGGCTCCTCCGATATGAATACGATCCGTTCCTAAACCTCGCCGGCCTTGCATGTGACCTTGTCGGTGCCGGTGGCCGCTGGGATGACCGGAACGGAATGCCGCCGCCCTGGTCCTGGTGCCAGCTTGCCAATGGCATTCCAGCGGACTCCACTCTATTGTGCACTTCCTCCTCTTCGTCTCCTGCACTGCTTGGTGCATTGCACGCGTGGCCCATGGCTCCGAACCTTTTCGGCTTAGCTTTCCGCCTCCCATTACTCCGAGCACGGAGCGCCGGCGGCACGGCGGCGGTGCAGTGCGGCGACGCGTCTTCCAGCCGGCAAAGCTCGTACGGATCAACGTGTTACTGCTACTAATATTCCAATAATCAAACTTGCTTGGAGATGAGAGGCACGAAAGAGCATTATGAATGCATGATACGATGATCACGGAGTGACGAGCAAGATCGAGCTGAAAAACAAGGGTACTGCTGCTGCTATTACTAGAAGTTGAGAAAGAAGGAGAAGAAAGAATCCGCAGAGCCTTTGAATCCAATCCGATCGATCGATCGATCGAACCAACCAACCAACCAACCTCGAAAGGGAGCAAATTTAAAACTACTACAAGTGAGAAAATAGCGGCGGGAGGAGGAAGAAGAACCAACAGCTACAGTGCAAGATGTACTGGTGCGTCATGGCGACGCGTTCGACTCTGTCTGTCTGTCTGTCACTGGCGGGTGCGCCGCTGCCGTCCGGTGGATGGATCAGCACGCGGCTAGTTGTTGCTCTTGTACGGCGTCGCGGGCGGCGGGGGAGACGAGTAGGACACGCCGTAGACGGGCGGGAGCGGCGGTGGCGGCGACGAGTAGGACACGGGGTACACGGGCGGGAGCGGTGGTGGGGGCGACGAGTAGGGCACGCCTTGGACGGGCGGGAACGGGTGGTTCCCCGGTGGGTCGGACGGCGGCGGAGGCGGGGACGAGTAGGGTATGCCGTGGGCCGGCGGGAATGGCAGGCCGCCGCCGCCGCCGCTGCCTGGTGTCGATGGTGGAGTGCCGTGGTGGTTGCCGCCGTGGCCGCCTGGAGAAGGAGAACCACCACCTGGGGACGGAGGGTGGTAGCCGGGTGACGTCGGCGTGGATGGCGACGAACCTGGCGCGCCCGGCGTCGTCGGCGGGAACGTTGATCCTGGCGAGCCCGGAGTTGTCGGCGTGGATGGTGACGACCCTGGTGCGCCCGGAGTCGTCGGCGGGTATGTTGATCCTGGCGTGCCCGGAGTCGTTGGCGTGGATGGCGATGACCCTGGTGCGCCCGGAGTTGTCGAACCCGGCGTGCCTGGAGACGTCGGGGTGGATGGCGACGACCCTGGTACACCGGGAGGAGTCGGCGGGTATGAGGACCCTGGCGCTCCGGGGGTCGTCGGCGGGAATGTCGAGCCTGGGGTGCCCGGAGTCGTCGGTGTGGATGGCGATCCTGGTGTGCCCGGCGGGTACGCTGATCCTGGCGTGCCGGGAGCCGCTGGCGTGTGCGGCGGCCAGACGCCACCGGGGTGCTCAGTGGGTGGTGGAACGCCCACGGGTTGACCCGACGGTGCCCACCCGGAGGACGGCGGCGGCGGCGGCTGGTAGCCAGACGACGGAGGCGAGCCACCATGGGATGAAGGCGGCATTGCTGGCCTGGGGCTGCTGCCGTCTGTGGGCGGCGAAGGGTACGACGGAGTCGTGGCGCCCCCTGGCGGGGACGGGTGCGACGGCGTGGTGGAGCTCCCTGGCGGCGACGGCGTGGTTGAGCCCCCTGGCGGCGACGGGGACGACCCAGGCGGCGGCAGCGGCTGTGAAGGACCGCCGGGGCTCGACCCCAGGCGGGCCAGACGACGTCGGCGGCGCCTGGCATTGCGCCGTCCTGCAGTCGAACGGCGCGGCCGCGGCCGCGCACTGCGGCGGCGGGCGCTGCGCGGGAGCGCCAGGGATGCAGTTCCACCTGCCGTCGGCCGTGGCGACGGCGCACCCGGGGCGCGAGTTGAAGAAGTTGTCCTCGTAGGTGAAGTTCCTGAGCGTGCCCTGCAGCGCGCACACGGCCGGCGGCACGGGGCCCCTGAGCAGGTTCCCGGCGACATTGAGCTGCTGGAGGGCGGACATCCCACTGACGGCCGCCGGGAGCGGGCCCTGGAGGTGGTTCCCGCTGACATCAAACACCGTCACCTTCCTGAGCAACCCGACCTGCGGCGGGACGCAGCCGGTGAGCTCGTCGTCGATGAGCACGATCTCGTTGAGCGTGTCGGCCATCCTCCCAATCGACGGCGGGATGCACCCGCCGAGCCGGTTGTGCGCGAGGACCACCACCGAGGCGGGGGAGTTGCCGAGGTTGCCCGGGATGGGTCCCCGGAGGCGGTTGGAGTTGAGGATGATGGCGTCGAGCGGGCGGTCGAAGAGCGCCGGCGGGATGGGCCCCTCGAAGTCGTTGAAGCGGAGGTCGAGGTACCTGAGCGCCGGGAGCGCCAGGACGACGGCGGGGAACGCGCCGACGAAGCGGTTGTTGCTGAGGTCGAGCTCGTGGAGGAGGCGGAAGCGGAGGAGCGTGTCGGGGAGCACCCCGCAGAAGCGGTTGGAGTTGAGGTGGAGCAGCGCGAGGTCGGGGACGCCGAGGGGCAGGTCGGCGGGGATGTGGCCCGCGATGTCGGCGTGGTTCAGGTCGATCCCGGCCACGACGAGCTCCCCGTCGGTGGGACGCGGCGCGCAGTAGATGCCGTTGTAGGCGCACACGTTGGGGCCGACCCAGTTGGAGGTGAAGCCGGACGGGTCGGAGAAGATGGCGTTCCGCTTCCACGACTGCAGCGCCGCGTACGCCGCCTGCAGCGCCGGGCTCAGAGGCGGCTGCGCGGATGCGGGCGGCGCCAGGGCGAGGAGGAGAGCGAGGGCGACGAGGACGCGGCGCCACCAGCCGCCGCCGCTGGTGCCTCCGGCGGGAGGAGGAGCGGGGATCATGGCGGGCGGGCGGGATGCCAAGGAGGTGGCGGCGCGGGGTGGCGTGAGGTTTTTGGTGGGGGAGAGGAGGGGGAGGGGAGGCGGAGTGGAGGGAAGGGAGGGGGTGGCAGTGGCAGTGGTGGCAGCGCGGTGTCCCTTGTCAGGTCAGGTCACATGGCAAGGGTAAACGCGGAGGCGGGAGGGTGCACGGGCGCGGGATGGCCGGCCGGCCTGGCGACGCGGCGCAGGTGCAGGAGCCGGACGGACGGACGGACGGAGCGCGTGGCGTGGCGTGGCGCCTGCGTGCGTGGCCGTGGCGCTTTTTTTTTGTGGCTGCGTCTGCGTCTGGTCGGCTGGCGCGTCGAGTTTGCACCGCCGCCGTCGGCGTCGGCGTGCCTCGTGCCGCCGCCGCCGCTTGGCGCTCGCCGCCGTGCTGCCCGTGCCCGGCCATCTGAGTCCAGTCCAGCGTCGGCGTCGGTTCATGGACGGGACGACGGTCGCGTCGCGTGTTAGTTGGAGACCGACAGAGCTGACGGTCACTGGTACACGCCCACAGCGAATGCCATGGTGCCACGCTGAATCGGTGATGCCACTACCACTCGATCTGCACGCTGCAGTGCACTACGGTGAATCGGTACTCCAATCGCGAGTTCGTAATTTCAGAACAGCTCGTGGCGTATTCGTCTAATCATCATCTTCGAACTCCCACTAAAATAATAATCTCTCTGATTAGTAATTAATGGCGGGGGCTTTGTAATGTGCACCGCGCCCGCGTGCACTCGTGAATCTCAAGGCCCCTACGCGGGTGCTGCTGGACCTGGGCTCGAGTCCATTCAAACTATCCGATTCTGAGCCGAAGCTTCGCTTCTGCGCTGCGCTTATCACACCACACCACCACTACTACTACTACTACAGTACTTACCATTTCCACTGCACGCATGCAGCTGGCCTGGTCAGCAGTTCAGCTTTCGTGTGTGTCGTTGCTGCCGACAACGTAACGTACAAACAAACGCCGGTGGCCAGCGCTAACTACTACCGTTTCACCTCTGACTGAGCCTGCCTGTCATGGACTCATGCATGAGGCTGCACGCCCTTTGTTTCGTTTGGCTTTCCTTGAGAGACTGTAGTAGAGTGTGTGCAGTGGAGTCGTCCGGTTCTGGTTTCTTTCACAGCTTCTGCGTTTTCGGTGCATTCAATTCCAGTAGGAAATAGGAATATAGGTGGCT
The DNA here is from genome assembly GCA_015844335.1 of Chrysopogon serrulatus. Lineage (NCBI taxonomy): Eukaryota > Viridiplantae > Streptophyta > Magnoliopsida > Poales > Poaceae > Chrysopogon > Chrysopogon serrulatus. The sequence continues at coordinate 18,745 of JADLZL010005901.1, read as the reverse complement.
GGAAAGGGCAATCAATCATAATTAATATCATCGGAAAGATTTTGGATCTAGCAAAATTATTTGGAGATATAAATATTGTACTATTTTCTGGTCAGGCAATTGTACAGTAAATATAGTTGCGGCAATCAATTACTAGCATACTCTCTGGTCCCGCCCAGCGCCCCGCCCATGCTCTGACGGACGGCCAATCGCCAGTTTAGCGTGTCCTCCGGTGTCAGTCAGTGTGTGCCCGTCTGGGAGGTGCGGGCCCATGTGTCTGTCGGTCACAGGTACTGTAGTGGGGGACTGCAGGGGCAGCAGACGGTGATACTACCTTTCTTTTCTTTCAGTTTTCCATTTTATTTCTATCTATATGCTTTATATTCGGATATATTGTACTATACTAGTAGAGTGGAAGCAGACGAGGATCGTTTTTTAAAAAAAAAGAAAAGAAAAAGGAAGAGGAGACGTTATGGGCCGAGCGGCTGCAGGTCAACCCATGCTCGATCGAGTTTACCAGTGAGAGGGCCAATCTATCAGCAAAAGGCCCATTCCGCGCCAAAGCTCCGCTTCGCCTCACGCCAGAACCAGGCATGTGCAAAACCGAAGTGCGAGCACCGCATTTAAAGTTGTGTTTGGTTTAACTTCTAGAAAATGCCTCTGCTATTAAATAAAACAAAGAATGCAAACCAAAGGGTAGAATCAGAACTTGCTATTTCAGAAGCTGCTGCTTTCGCGTAGAACAAATTTTCACAACACTTAAAACCTGCTTTTAGCCTTTAGCTTCAGCTTTTCCAAATGGGTGGAAAATACAGAGACATTTTATATCGGGCTAGCTTTTTTGGCCTCGAACTATCGCGTAGAACAAATTTTTGCCTATTTTGCTACACAATTGCGGATGAACACGCAAAAAACGATTACGCCTCCTTAATTTCTTTTCCCTATTGGCCGCTTAAAACCTGCCGCCACGGCCTCCACGGTGGATGGGGGGCAGATCTATAGGATGGGGACGGAGAAACGTTTTGGGCAAATTTGACTTTTTTTGTCCTCTCTGTCAGCGTTTGAGCAATCAATGGATGGGTTGGAAAATCACAGATCAAGACAAATTTATTTCACCTTTTATATCCAAAGAGAGAAAAGATAGCGGTAGGTTTGTAATTTTTTTAACCAAACAGCCTGCAACTTTTTCACAGCACATAACTCATAGCAACAGTTCCACATCTACAACAGATTTTAAAAGCCCACAGCTAAACCCAACAGACCCTAAAACATGAAACCGGATGTTGCTAGCCCTAAATGTGACGAAGTGCATGGAGCTAAAAAGAAAAGAAATGGGAAGACTCTACTGCACAGTGTGTGGTGCTGGAGACAGCAAGTTTCTACGCTGCCTATCATCCTTTCAAGTGCATTTTGTGCCCCCAATTTGCTGTGTTGTTACGTTATGAACCTGCAACATAGTTAAAGAATGGAATCAAACATGGTGTTAAGATTCCTTTTTTTTTCATATGGAACAAAGCAAAACCAGAGCACATACCTAGAGGAGATTGTAAGATGGAATCTCAACAATATGGAAGGAGACACCGAAGCGAACATGATAGTGGCTCCACGACACAAAATGTTCCTAAAATACATGATTGATGTGCCTTTGTGGTGGTTCACTCAGCGGGATCTGAAAAACACAAACATGAGAAATGCACATCAAACAGGTGCTCAACAAGGAAAAGAAACTAAATACAGCTATATAGGAAGGTACATGCAAAAGATTTTGGACACTGAAAAACACTAGTTCAGAAACTAGAGGATGTCATTGACAATTGAATGGCTGGTCATTTATAACCAGGCACAAACATGTGCCATATCAGAAATAGTAATAATGTGTAATAATGTCTATAGGCAAACAAGTTTAGAAATAAAACCATCAACATGGACCACCAAGAAGTATTCCATACCTCTCCAATTGACCATTTTTCCTTTAACCAGATACTATCATCTTGATTTTCATTTTTATTGTCCCTGTTGAATGAACATAGGGAGAAAATGGATATAAGCAACAAGAAAACTCACAATGTTGCATGCAATAATTCCATTGTTCACTAATCAAATCAACAAAAGCAAGCATATATACATGAACATTCATGTCTGATTGGTTAGTTTTAGAAAGTCCTTTGTGAGGAATAGTAGTGCTTTCTCCATGACACCTACACAAGTACTGCATATTCATGTGCTGCATATTCACAGAGTCAAAAAATAAAACCCAATCATTATAGTGTTTGTCAATTTTTTTTCTCCACCTCCCCCTACCCACAACGCACACACGCAGACATGGACTCAAGTTACACATATTATATACTCAAGTTCAGCATATTCTGTAGATCTTATTGAAGGACTTACTCAACAGAAGCTTGGTTTGTGGCGCTTGTAGGATCCACAATTCCACTAAGTAAATCTTGTGACTGCCTATCAATATCTCTGTGATGGCTAGAGGAGGAAGGGGACTGCTGGTAGCTGCCATGAGGCTTTGGGGAAATTGCCAATACTGGAAATGTTTGAGCCTTGCAAACTCCCAGATGATTGTTGTGATATCTGGCTTCCAAATGCACCTGTAAAATCCTATAAGTTGAAATGGCAACCAAAAGCAATATGCAGAATCATATATTTCCTAAATTAAGGGGGGAAAAGACAAGAAAGAAAAGGCTATGCAGAACTGCAGTGTCTAGTATATTTATTTAATTTAATTCTGAGCCCATATTAGTGTCCATAAAGAATCCAAGAGGGTTCCTGTTGAGTCCAACTACAATCCTAAAAAAGTTGTATATAATGTATTTGCTTCCTAAGGGATATACAGGATTATCCCCAAATCTTTAGGCACATTAGCAACTTATCAAATGGTTAGTTCTTTATAACCATATGCCAAAAAAAAATAACAAAGAGTCATGGATCAGAATGATTTAAGACCTCTAGACATGGATAAACAAAATCACACAAACTATATTACTAATTAATTGACAAGTAAAGTATCAAGTTCGTTGAATAAAGGGTAGCATTGTAATTGCATGGATGAATCAATAATGCATACCTGAAACTCCAAATTTCATATCAGAACGACCAAAAGTAGGTGCAGGAAATGCTGGATTGCTCGGCTGGTTAGATTGACCAAAAATAGTATTGGTTGGGAATCCTGGTGTAGTTCTGCATGAGATAGCTTGTTGAATTTAATATGGCACAAGCACACAAAAATTGACTGATCAAAATGCATAATAATGTCTGTAGATTATTTTGAAGCCCAATGATTTTTCTGATGGAATCATCAGTTTACCCAACAAATTAACAGTAAGGTTACTATTGCCCATCCTCAAAGATGATCAAGTGAATATTACCTGGACCCAGGTCCAATATTACTTGCTGCTCCAATTTGACTGAAACTACTAAACACTGGTGGTCCGTTATTTTGAGAAACCCCAAATGATGAGTTATTTTTCACTTCAGGGAAAAGCCACAGTTGGAAAGCTTGGGGTTTGTGATGCCGATAGACGTGGATTGTTCAGAAAATTATTAAACTCCATCAGCTTTGCATTTTGCAAATTTCTTTCACCCTCGACCTGAAGAAAAGAAACCAATGAATTAGAGTTCATTATTTATAAAATCCATCAAAGATCATATTTATGATGACTAAACTATACAGTATATTCATGATGACTAAACTATACAGTATATAAGAGAAAACTAAATTGTTTAGTAAACTTGTGTTGCTAAAAACATAGGCACAAAACAATTGTTTTTTTGATAAATACAGATCATGTTGCTCAAGAGGTTTTATCATTTTTTAATGCCACCACCATTAAAGAAAATCCAAAAAGGAAAAAGAGAATGGCACATAGGTACGATATCACAAACATTTGATAATATCACATGGGTTTCATACAATTTATGATGTCATTTTTAATAGCCCTTGTAGGAATGTTTTATCACATATTTTAATGTGGACGATCACATATTTCAAACTGGAAAATTCCAATCAAATCAAAACTTGATAATGGGAAGAAAGTTGGGAGTGCCAAAGCTTACTATTGACTGCAGAGGATGCCCTTGCCTGCCTTCTTCATATGCTTTAGCTCTCAGCTCTTCAAAGCTAACATCCCCAGTGATGTCACAAGGACCACTAATGCAAACAGAATGCAAGAAGATGAGCGCAAATGCATTGAAGAAGGCAGAGGGCCACTGGTTGAAGCATGACAAGTTACTTAATTACCTTCTGAGGTGAGCATAACACGTAAGCTTCCAGAGTGGAGTTTCATTCTTAAAATCCTCAGCAATCTGCTGCCTGCATGACTCAGGATCTGTACAGGAGCTGGCAAAAAACTCACAAATTGGTGACTCAAATATAGCAAGGAGTAATCAAGCAGGATCAAAAGTACAGCGCTCTAGAATCCAGACTCACGTGTGGGCTGCTGGTGCAGGCTGCGACGCTTCCTGTTGCTTTGTCGGAGCTGAGGGGTCCCTTACCCACTTATTTTGAAATGGCTGGTTCAACAAATCCATCAGTCACACAAATGAAAGACAATTACACAAGCTGAAATTCCCCAAGTGGGAACAAATCATAAAAACAGATTGTGTATCCATCAGACAAGACAAACCTTTGCCGGGCCAGGAGCGTTTCTGGACTGTGCAGCCGCACCGCCTTGCACTCCAAATCCAAACGGATTTGGCTTCTGCTGCTGCTGTAACTGTGCACCGAACGAAGACTGCTGCTGCTGCCTACTCCCAGAGCCAAACCCAAACGGGTTGGAGTTCGCCTGCTGCTGCTGCTGAGAGCCGAAGCCAAACGGGTTGGGCTTCGCCTGCTGCTGCTGCTGCTGAGAGGACGCGTGCACGAACCTGCACTGCGCTCCGTACTTGCAGCTGCAGCATCCAGAACGTGAATGAATACCACAGAACTACCCAAATTCGAGGTACGCGCATCCAGAGCGAGCATAGCGACTGAATGAACTAAAATAAAAGCGGAAGCAATGGCATGCCGCGGCAACGGAGAGGGGAGGAGAAGACCCCGTACCTGCCGCGCTGGAAGTTCCTGCAGAGCTCCTGCCGCCGGCTCATCGCCGGGAACGGGGAGGAGGACCCGACCCGTGCGCTGGAGCTCAAGCTCTAGGGTTCCGTCCCAGCTCGCCGCTGCCAACTGCGACCGCCTGCTCATTCACGCCGCGCACGGGACTCGCGTGGACGCGACGCACGGACACGGGGCTTGGTAAAACTGGAGCAGAAGGGAAGGGAGCCCCCTTTTCCTTCCTCGCGGCGGCCGGCGTGGCACGCGACGCGGGCGGACGCCGTCGAAGTCGGAATCGGAGTGTCCCGCGCGACGTTGGGCCGGTGCGATAAGGTCCGGGGTCCTCCATGGGCCTCGGCCTGAGTGAGAGATGCAAAAGCTGGGTCGGATGCCGCAAGCCCGACAAAGATCCGGCCTAGCCCAGGAGCAGGTGGGCCCCCATCGTATCTTCTTCCCCAGTTTCCGGCCCACTGGTGTAGTGCTGGTTATTTCGGCTGCCAGCGAGGCTGATCCGGGTGGCTGGCCGGAGGCCACAGGCCACAGCTCTCTACCTGGACTCCACGAGGCCACGGTGCGCGCGCTCTTGTCCTTGTGCCTGTGCCTGTGCCTGTGCCAGTGCCAGTGTGCCACCGTCTCGCCATCGCCTCGCCTGGAGCCAAGGCCACGCAGACAGGCAGGCAGCCACCCGGCCCAGGGGGATGTCGGCGGCGTCGGCGGCGCAGGCCGTGGTGGCGCTGGCTCTCGCGGCCATCCTGTCGACGCCGGCGCCCCAGGCGGACACCTTCTCCAACGTCCCGCCCACGCTCTCCGGTGCGCGCTTGCGTTCGTGCTGATACGCTTCCTTACCTTCGTGCATGAGCGTGGCTGACGAGGAGTTGGATTGGTGAGCAGGGGGCGACGGGAAGCAGGAGCGGATCAAGCACCCCAGGTCGGCCAAGGCGCTGCAGTGCACGACCAAGTGCGTCGGCACCTGTATCCGCGGCGGCGGCGGCGCGCCCGGCGAGGGCCCCCTCAACGTCAGGAGGTAAAAAAACCAGCCACCGGACCTCCACCGGCGGGCGCCGGACGGTCACTGCGTGCGCGTTTCACTTGTTCACGTTGGGTTTTCGTGTTGTGCCGCGCAGGCCCCTCGTGGTGTTCAAGGACGGCTTCCGCACCCGGCAGTACTGGTGGGTACTGCGGTTCAACTCCCTCTTCTTTTCACTATAACAGATGCTACTACTGCTCATGAATCACCAAAGTGAGCTCAACTCTGATCAGTTTGTTGTTTAATTAGCCTGATAGAGTGCTCGGACATCTGCAACCGCATCAAGGATGGGCAGGATGGACCCTGAGACGGGATAGAGTAACATGCCAAAGTTCTTGAAGCAACTGCCATGGCTGCAGTGCAGTGCAGGCTGGATTGGGATCCAAGATCTTCTGCCAGGCCTCCAAAAGGAGAACTTCAGAGGCAACAAGGGCCATGAGGTACAGTCAGTCAGTCAGTAACACATACGGTAGGATCCCGGGGACATTTGCTACTGATACCTTTTGTTTTCCCTCTTTTTGGCAACAATCTGAGAAAATCCCACTAGGAGTGCAGTGTAGTAATCTTGATATATCGTTAATGCAATGGAGGAAATAGATAAATTCTCATGGATTGGACTTGTCTAATTTTACATTCTAGCTCATATATGATACCGGGTCTGTGATCCCGGCCCTATGCATATAAATATACATGTTGTCAGAATCATGATAAACAGATATATAAATGCATAAAGAGCACCATGATTAACTTAAGTTTTTATCTGGAAGTAGAAGTTATGTACAGATTTTTTCATGAAACTCGACAAGATGTCAAGGCAGACGAACCAATTCAGATATTCCAATTCCAACGATATACATCTGGCTTCCAATGACACAGGCCAATCTAGTGACTACTTTCTCAAATTTGAGACTACCATGATCCTTGGAAACTTTACTTTTCCAGACACACTGGTAACTCGATAGACAGCTATTAGGCTGTCTGAAACTGTCCATCAGGGCTTGGACTTTGTCACTTGTGTTGTTTATGTTCTCCTGTTGGTGGTTAGGCTGTCTGAAACATGCAAATATATCAGCTGAAGGCAATCACATATACCTTTTGTTGCGACTGCATTCATCTATAAATAGGGGAAAATACTAAAGGCTAGTGCAGTTTACCATTCAGGTTATCTGGGCAAGGAAGCATCTGAATCTCGGATGGCAGTTAATTTAAAGATCCCGTATCTGGTAGGAAGAGGTAGCGAAACCGAGAATCAAATGGAATGATGCCGAAAGTACGGGTGCCCAGGAGACTTTGCCGCCTTTGAGATACACAGTGATCAACAAATGTAGCTTGCTGCTGAGGTAGAAAATGCGAGATCCAAATAGGGAGGCTGTTGTCGTCGACAAAACCACGGGCAAAACAGTGTAGTATCTTAGGGACCAGAAGCTTCCCTTTTCGACTTACTCCTACCGATGCTCTAATGAAATCACGCTGTGCATCTTGAAGTTCTTCCCTCACGTTGTTTGCTGTGTATATCTTCACCTACAGTAATAATTAGTCCTTTGTCAACTATTAAATCTTTATGCTAGGGATAATCATGAAAGCCTTTGCAGTTAATCAACTATTTTTTTTATAAAAAAAAAGATAAGTGATAATCTTGGTGTCAGATGAAGGAAGCCAAAAGGAATGCTTTGAGCTTACCCCGGGAGAAGAATACATTCCACAACTGAGGGCAAAGGTCAAAAGTGGCTCGTGTGCTGCAATGCAGAATTTTTTCTGCTCCTCAGGTACCTTAATCTTCTGAAGGGCAAGAAGCAGAGCCTTGAACCAAAGACAGAAATATCTTTTTAATAGTTTATTTTGATTAACCAAAGGAAATCGAAATAAGCAGTATTGTCAGCTATGCCTAGCAAGCTTTTCAGTAAGTGGTATACCATCTGTGGCCTATGACTTGGTGGTTTCATCTTCAGAATTACATATTCAATAAATGCAGCGCTGAATGAGTGGCCCCCAATCGTATATGCAGCCTAGAGAGAAAACAAGTACTGTGATATGATTCTCCAGAAATAAAATTGTGTTACAAAGCAAGCATTAGTAAAAAATGGAAATTTTGAACTGCTGACATGCTATTTACTTATATTACCAGCTAACATAGGAACAAATCTAATGTACAATAACTAGTTCCTTTTAGCAAACCTTTTGCATCAGTGAAAACAGTTTCATGTCACTCCTTGGTACACCATAAGCAAGATAAGCCTGTAAATGGATGACAAAAAAAATGTCATGAATGTTCAACATGAGCTCTCCTACACATTGGGGGTTAACAGGAGAAATATTTCCCACACATTCAGCTACGCTAATAAGAACAATGGTTTTCAAAATCACGTACGTGCATCATCAACGCATTGTATAAGTTGATCCAAAATGCCAACCTTGCATCATCACTGAGGTGAATAGGGTTTATTTCTGCCAGCTGCTCAATGAACAATCTGCACTCTAATAGGCAATCATTAGTACTGTTGGATTAACCCCAATACCATTAAGGACGTAAAAGGTGCTCATCTTTAATGGCATTGAAATAAAAGGCAATGTGGTACAAAAGAGAATGTACTCAATCGTGGAGCTAAAGCCAGTGGATTATAGTATGATTTGGTACACTAGTTACAAAACAGTAAGGTGCAGGTATTACAAATATAGTATTGCTTGACACATTACCTGAATTTGCGAAGTGACTCCGCAGCATATTCAAGTTGTTTTTTCCCAACTGACATCCACGAGACTTCAGCTGCTGCACTGTAGCTGCCTATGTCAGCCCAGCTAAGCTTCTCTCGAGCTTTGTAAGGGTCAAAAACAGTCTCCGAAGCTAATAAATTATTGTTGTAGTTCAAATCCACTTGAGGGCTCTGTACCCAAGAAGATATGGACGACGGTTCCGACAGAGACCAGAAGGCAGAAATTGAATAATTCCCAGTGGGGGATGGAATAGACTGCTGGTTCTCCATGGAAGGAATTCCTTGAGGTATCCCTACAGGAATCTGATAGCGAAATAAAAATGTTCCTCATGCAGCGGACGATGTCCTCAGAAAGCTGATTAGGATCGGCGAACCCTTTAACAGAGATCTGTCTCTGTAGTTTCAAAGCTTGTTCATGCAAGACGGCACGAGGATAAACCTCCTCCCCTTGGCTACTGCATTTTTCGCCTGTGGTTTCCTGGTAGCAACATGAATGTATGTACATAGTGAAGAGACAGGCTAAGAAGATAATCAGATCTAAATCTGAAACATACAGAGTTTCTTAATTCAGAATGGTAGGTGTCTAGGTGAAGGTATTGACATGACTATTTTGAGAAGGACATGGCACGTTTTTGGAAAGCAACACAGAATTCCCATCCCTTATTACAGACAGAACTGAATGCAGTGGCTAATGCTATAGTAGTATGGACTGATTCAGCATGATGACATCCGTATGTTATCCCACTCTACTATTTACAGTCTAAATGAATCCTGCAATTTTTAAGCAGGAACAGGAATGTCGATGAGCAGAGAAATTCGTACATCTGGTCCGAGTTTCCCGGAGTGGCAGGAGCAAGCGGACGGCGTCGGCGTCGGCGTCGGGGGGAGGTGCTTGAGGCGGTACTCGACGAGCCTCCTTTCGTTCCTCTCCTGGATGAGCTGGAAGTGCAGGGAGACCATCTCCTCCTCCAGCTTGGTGACCGCGGTCTCGAGGATGCAGATGTTTGAGAGCAGCTCCTGCGCCTGCAGAACAGAGAGAGAGGGCAGAATGTCCAATGTCAGCGACCACCGCCGGGGAAAGCCAAGCCAGGCCAAACCAACCTTGGTCGTGCGTACGTTGGTTGGGAGGTAGGCCATGTCGGCGAGCGTGACGGCGGCGCGGCCCAGGGCGCCCTCGAGGACGGCGTGCAGCGCCGTCTCCTCCTGCAGCGCCTTGCGCAGCCTCTTCACCTGCAGGCGAGGAGGCCGTGAGACGGTGAGAGTAGGCATGGGCGGAGGGAGAGCGAAGGGAGAGGGGGATCGGTGACTCACGTCCTGCTCCAGCTGCGACCTGCAGGACGACCGCGCCGGCTGCGGCTCCGGCTGCGGGGAGAACCCCTCCTCGCCTTGGCCAGCGCCAGCGGCATGGCGATGGTGGTGTCGTGCCGGCCCCGGCCTCACCAGGTCGGAGTCTGGCCCGCGCTTTCGCTGGGTTGAGGACTGGGGAGAGGCAACACCCGCCGCCGCCGGCGGCAGAACCGCAGAAGGAGCGGGGAGGCGGCAGGCGTGGCGAACTGGTGAGTGGCGAGGCGACGGGACGGGAGATCTTCGCCTGGTTTGGTTTGGTTTGACTGCCTCGTCACTCGTCAGGTCTTCAAATTTTGAAACGCACGGTCGCTTATTGTTATTGGCCCGGGCGGCGGGCGGGGGGCGGGGGCGGGGGGGGGCGGGGCTACGTGGCTCGTCACTCGTCCAGATCTTCGCCTGGTGGCGTGCGCGTGGAGTGGAGTGGGTGGCCGAACTCGCCACTCGAGGTGGTCGCGCGGCGGCTACGAGCGAGGTGGAGGCAGCCAGGCAGGCAGACCAATCACCAAACCAAAGCTACTCTACGCGGTCCACACCTGGGCTCGGCTTCGGCCGGCGCATTTTGTTTAGGGGGGTCAAATAGGCCAGTCGTCACGATGGCATGCATTGGTAGCAGTACCATACTAGCACCACCGCTGTCTGTCCGTCGCGTTGCGATGAAACGTGTAAGCTCGGCAAGCCAGCGTTGGGACTTATAAGGTTGTGCCGTGCTGTGCGTGCCATCGGAACTGGGATGGGTCACACACCACACGCAGTTGCCGGCCGGATGCCGCTACAGACGGACGGTCAGTACAGTAGATCACCTACGGAGTAGAGCAACGAACAAACGCGCTGCTTGCCGGTGCCCGGTGCCGCTGCATTTTGTTTATGCGGTTGGCGCGAGAGGCACGGCGGCGCGATCCGCGGTCCTATGCTGTGCGCGCGCGTGCCGGTGACCGCGCCGCGCATCGCATGGGCCGCCGACGCCGAGCCACTAGCCAGCAGGGGAAGCGCAGCGCAGGCTGGATCCCGTGCCGTGCCGTGCCGTCCCGCCACGGCGCCACCGAGCGAGCGAGCGAGCCCGAGGCCGCGAGACGCGTGCCAGACCTTGTCCGGCCCGCCTGTCCGCTTCCTACGCTTTCGTCTTTTCCTTTGGGAAGGGAGGCCACGACCGCCATTGTTTACTGCTCCCGTCGCTAGTCTAGTGCCCACCACACCAACACCAGGCAGCCTTCCGCCCTGCACGCCGCCCGGACGCCCCAGGAGGGAGGGAGGTGGTGGTGCCAATTAAAAGGAAACACGCCACTGGCACTACGGTTAATAGAGGACCGAGGATCGGATCGCAGATCCACACCCGAGTTCAAACTTGAAGACCTCTAGTAATTTCAGGAGGGATAGTAATCGCGATCATGCTCTCCTGACTCCTGGTCCTCCTCATTCCTTGGGCAGATTGTGCCGTGCTATGCGTCCATCGGAATTATTTGGGTCACACCCCACACGCACCTGCCGGCCGGATGCAGCTACAGACGACGGACGGACGGACGGTCATTTATATCTCCAAATAATTTTGTTAAAAAACTAGATCCAAAGCGCTGCATTGTTTACGCGGTCGGCGCGATACTAATCGGCGATATTTATTATTTATTAAAATTGCGCGCGCGTGCCGGTGACCGCGCCGCGCATGGGCCGCCGACGCCAAAAACGAGCACGGAGGGCGTAATTAAGCCACCATGATAACGCAGGCGTGGCCGTGCCCGCCACGGCGCCATAGCATGGCAGTGGGAAGGTATAGGTAGTTGGGGCACAAGCACAGAAAATGCAACCGCTCCCCACGTCCCAGCCACCTTTGGGCAGGAAGGACCGCCATTCCATTCCGTCGCAAGGGCCCATAGGCCAACACCAGGCTCGCCGGCCTTCCGCCCTGCAAGCCAACCGACGCCGCTCCTGCCTCCTGGCACTGGCATTGCGGTTACGGAGCCCAAGGATCGGATCGCAGATCCACACACCGAGTTCAAACTTGAAAACCTCTGAAATCGCGAAGATGCTCTCCGGACTCCTGGTCCTCCTCATTCCTTGGGCAGATTAATTAAGAAGATGATAGCGTGGCACTTGGGCGTCCGATACCATGGACCGACGCTTGGGCAGTGGAAAGGTAGGTAGTTGGGGCACAGGCACAGCAAATGCAACCACTCCAGGTCCCAGCCACTAGGCAGGACACTTGCACTAGCTCAAACTCGCCCACTAGTACTGTGCACGGCTGCAGGTCCTGGCATTGACGCAGCATGCTGCTGCCATTGTCGCCGGCCGGCCTGCCGGTGCCGGCGCAGTAGCAATTCAATTCGTTCCGATTCCGGCGGGACTGTAATGGAAGAAACCGGGAGCCCAGAACCCAGTCGAGCTGCGGGACGAGCGTCGACACTGAGGCGCATTGAAACGCTAGCAAACAGGCGTTGGCCTTGCCGTCCAAAAAGCACAAAAGCTATTGCTCCATGCTGCTGTGGTCATAAAACCTGCCAGTACCGCGGACCACTGAACTACAGCTGCAGTAGTATGCAATTCCACGAGTCAATACGTACAACAAACCAGTAACGAAATAAAAAACGTAGACCAGTAACGAAATAAAAAACGTAGAACAAACCAGTCGTCGCACTGTTCCACCGGGCTAGCACTGTTCAAAAACCAGCGATGAACAGCACTTTTTAATTTAATTTTTTTTTAACTGGGGCCTCACTCTAGTTTAATTTAAAAACAAACACACGTCGTCAGTCAGCGAAACCATTTCTTCCATGTATACTAAATCAATTATCCAACATCAGACGATGGAAATTACTAATCCAGCCAGAAAAAAAAAACGTCAGGTTTAACAACAGTACATCACAGGTTTCCCAGGCCTCCATCCAGTCTGTTGGAAAGCCTCACCACGGTACGTACAGACAGCAGCGTCCGGCAGCCAAAACCGGTTTGCGGCACCAACGGGCGAGCAAGCAGGGGGTGTGCTACCCTACGCCGACACCCAGTTGCTCAGCTGGGCAGTGACCTTACCGTGCTGGGCCGCAGGAGGACCGTCCAGGCGAGGCACAGCATTCATGAGGCGAAGGTTGTAGTGGATGTACTCCATCTTGCGGAACCTCTCTTGATCGGCAAAGGACCGCTTCTCAGTGTGTAGCCTCTCAGATAAGCTCTTGTCGAGGTTGTACCTAGTAGCGCCAAAGCATGCCTGGCCTAGGATCCGACCAGCAAAAGATTGTAGCTCCTTCGTGCCACTCCCATGTCTCTCCCACCAGACATCTGCGATTTATTTCAGGTAAACACAGGTAAGGACACAACTCGGTTAATGGAATTATCATCACACTGGTAGGTTTCTATTCTTTTTTTTCTTTTCTTTGTAACAGTTCAAAACAAATTCCTGATTCTACACCATTTAAACCCAGAGGACACAGACTAAGCAAGTTGAAAGATGACTTTAGCTGGCAACATGCATTAGTCATTTTCTAAGGAGGGGCACAAGGTAACAAATACTAAGCATATGGACAGTGGGCATCAAAATGCAAGTAATGAACTTGAAACAAAAAATCAGATATGGTATTTCATCTGGAGAAAAATTATCCTGGGAGCAAAGGCCTCACTCACTACTAGCATATATCAAATGTAGCATCCAACTATATAGGGTATTGCAGACTACTAGTCTACTGCCTCCAGTCATAAAACACGAGATTTCAGACAAGCAAAACAGCATTTTTCTGCTGCTTCATATCTGAACATCATGCTTTAATGACTCGACGCAGCATTACTTAAACCTGAGTTAATTGTTTACTTAAATTAGCATGGGCCATTCTTTAAACCAAACCTTCATAACTAATTAATATTAGTGTCTACCTTAGGAGTAAGGATTAGTTGGAGACAAGCATTCATGGTATGTTCAATCAAAGTAAATTAGGACATATATCATGATAAGGCATTAGCTTGCCAAAAGGAACAGGGGCGCAACTGTGGCAAGCAGCAAGGTGAGTGCGGGCAACTATGGCTGCACAGATTGTTGTGTGAACATGACATTACTCATTAGCGGGAAAGAACCAGGACGCATTAGGCAATACTGCATGCACACAACAATTTACACAATGTACAATGGTACTATACTTAAGTTGTTTTGGAGTTCAAGGATCCTAACCAGGTCTAATATGTTTAATTAAAGTTTGGATAGACCAGAAATAACAGCACTTCATAGCAACCCAAAAGAGCATCACATCAAATAACACAGACTATGAAGGTGCGGAATCAGGAGAAAGGTACAAATTAATTTGTCCTGAAATATTTAGTTCAAAGGGGTTCATACACCGAATCAGGAATGGCCTTTACCTTGAGGTGTTCCAACAGCTTCCTGAATTGCTGAATCTGAATCAAACAAACCAGATCTTCTTTGATACAGATCCATTTGTTCAGCTACATGCAATGCATCATAATGACTTCTACATGCTCGGATAATGCAGGTCGTGATGCCACTGCTGATTTCAGCATCATGGCGGAACCGGTCAGTGTAAAAGAGTCCTGGATTGAGAATATAACCAGCAGCATGGATTGGGGAGTGCAAATAATTGTCCCATATGTGATCAATCATCTGCCAGTAACTACCATGCTCACGACCAAGATTTTTTTTCACATCTTCTTTCGCACTATCCATGGCATCATACAGGGCACTCACCGGACAATTATCATTTTCCAATTTATACAAAACTTTGATAAGTGGGCCTGTAACCTTCAAAACATTATCAGCAGCACTCCAAAATGCATTATCCGTTTGTACTACTTCACATATATGCATGGACAGACTTGTACAAGCAAGATCAGAGGAAACCCAGTCAGGCAAGCTAAACATCTCCATCAGATTTTCCCTCTTAGACACTAGGGCCTCAAGCGTGAGAAACATAGCCACCGATTTCAAGTTAGAGTTGCTTATGATTTCAGAGTCAAGATAAAAGATCTTTTTCATCAGATCCATGGGTAATGTATGGCCATACAAAAACATCGTGATTTCTCTTGCCTTTGCTAGGACATCTTTCACATGATCCAGTTCAGCTATATTCTCAAGCAGAAGATTGATGCAATGATCAGCACATACTGTGAATATGAATGACTGGTCGTGTTTCTTTAGCACAGCATGCTCTGTAGCTTGCATATGTGGTGAAACATTATTGGTGATGACCTGAACAATGTTGTGGACACCGATATCATCAATCAAACAACAAACCATTGCTGCAAGCTCATCAACATCGTTAAATATTGTGGAGATGTCTATGGATCTGAGAAAAAGCATCCCTTCTCTGCAATGCACGAAAGCACTAATGAAGCTTCTCCCACACCGGCTTTTCCAGCTATCCAATATCAAACTGCAGCCTCTTCTCTCCCAGTGTTGCCTCATAGCCTTTTCACGCTTTTGAACTTCCCTCAGTTGCACTTGCAGAATATATTCATAAGAAGGCATTGCAATCCGAACCCCACGAGTGAGCAAATCAATCACACCATTAAAAGAAGGCAAGCGAACAAAATCAGGCTCAAGACCAGCCTCAAAGACAAGCCTGCCTATTGAATTTGCTACAAGAGAATCCAGGTTATCAGTTGCTTCCATCGAGTGCTCTGATTCAGGTTTATGTGACAAAGGGGGGTCCACAGAGTGGCTGCGTGATTTGGTTCCATAGCCTGACATTGATGATGATAGCTCTGCTTGCATATTAGTTACGCAGACATTTTGAGGACCACTAGCTCTTGAAGTTTGGCCTCCCTGCCTAGAAGAACTTGCATTCCAATAAACAGCATTAGCATTTGCTTTTGTCGTAGCCATGGGCAGCTGGCTGCAAAAGTGCGAACTGAAGACAAATCCCCTTGACCTTAGTCGTATGTAATTAAAGCAGCTGGCAGCAAAAAAGTTTGGTAAAATTGACCCAGATGGTGACTGGTGAAACAGGATCCCTGTCAGAGGAAACTCAGGATACACCAATAGAAAAACACAGTTCTAATTGGCCTATCCTGATTCTTGCATTCCTCAAGTGAACTCCTTGACAAAAAGTATTCTTGATGCACACGATCCTGAAAAGAAAACATACGCTGTTAGGAAAATTAGTTTTACAGTTTAACAATGTTTTATTCCCAAAAGGCATGTATCAAAAATGGAACATTCCATAAATTAGCAGAGATAAGGACTTAAGGTGCTTCCCTGTCAAGAATAAATGGTTTTTAAGAGCAATTATTATTTGTGGCAGGTTTTTGTTTATTTAAAAATAACAAGCCTATCCTTGCCTGAGCTACAAGATATTTGAGAATCAATGTAAATTAACAGTAACTGTGACAGACAAGCTCAGTAATTGGCCATTTTAAACATGCTTCCATGTTCCATGAGGGGAAGTGTACAATTGGATTATAAACATGGATACAATTGTCTATACATCAATCCTACAAATTTGAAGGTTCGATGGTTTGCAATGAACCTTACATATCAAGGCATTTCCTTATGCCTTGGGATAAAAACTACTAGTGCAGCATTTCTTAATTTCAGGAATAATGATTGATTATGCACACTTAGAGGGCAAACCATAATAAGAATAATAGAGATGCGATGCTTTTCCAGCTGCTGATTGATGCAGCACTTGTGATGGTCAAAAAACGCAAAACTGCTTGCATCACATGCACATCAAATAAATATGTTAGCTAAGTAAACAGACCTCTTTTATCTTCTAGATTTGATTCCAATTCTTGATGGATTCATCAAGGAATACAAGTGGACTTAGTTAGGACAATGCTATATCCAATTATAAGGATACCATTGAATGGAACCTCATAGCTTGCTATCATTCCTAAGGACAAAATTATGGATTAGAGTACTAAGGTATGGACTGGTGTAGAAAAGTTTGGAAAAGTTTCAGGATCAACCAAGAAAATGTAAATGAAAGCTTACAAGTAGGAAACTTAACACTACAATATATGCAGTCATGTGATTAAAAAAATCATACCATATATGATGTGTTGCACAAACAAACCAAATGTCATTGGGAACCTTAAAATTCAGGAAGCTAAATTTAGCACCAAGGTTGACTTCTACCATTGGTCATCCATCACCAAAAAAAATGCAACAGTAACAACAAAGCCCTATAGTCCAGCACCAAAAAAAATGCAACAATAACAACAAAGTTGAGGTAGGGTAGAGTTGAATCCCAGCATGAGTCATCAAGAAAAAAGGGAAAGAAAGAGAAATAAATTAATTACAAGGCATCACTAATAGCGACACAGAATTAACCAGAAGAGGGAAAAAAATAAAAGCACATCATTATGACAAGGCCTAGCAGCATTAAAAATAGTCATCCCAACTCAAAGGCCCCCAAGTCTGCTTACTGTAAATCAGTGCAATTAGGCTACTATCTGCATTTAGCACATTCAGATCTTGAGGGATGCAAAGCGAATAAAACAGGAACAGCATTCGGTGTAGCTAATCATATGCATAGCATGTCCATGCCCATGCTCTTCGTAAACATACATAGACCCAAAGAAAGCACTTCCTGGTCTGTTTTTTTTCCTAATTAAAACCTAGCCATGTGAAAACAAGTGTCTTCCGTACACAGCACGGACCCCCTATGCATTCACAGTGGTGAAGCGTGAGGGGCTTGGTCACATTAGGTCATTAGTTTTAAAATACCAGCCACGTGGAGGTGAGAATAGACAATTAAAACTAATCAAATGTTGTCGCGAGGCGGGAAAAGGCTCCCGCGTCCAGGGTTCGCCATCACAAAGCTTTTGTGAGTCTACATTGTCATGTTCGAGAATATACCATTTCCATTTCTTACAATCAGTCAACCACACAGAAAGCCACATCAACAACCCAGCCCTGGTATGTGGTTGACTGGTCCATCATCCATGCAAGCCGACCTACGATCCATGAATGGATGGATGGATCTATCACACGATGGGTTAGAACGACCTACCCAGACCCTGGGCGGATGGCTGGACAAGATCACACATCACAGGGTGCGGATCCAGTAAAGGACAAGTTGTACACATCTACACCCGATAATTCTCGCATAGGAATCGAACTTAGCAAGCACAATACATGTACACGCTCAGTGGGACTAGGGCCAAATTTCACGGGCGAATCGCTGATAGCTACACTATAGGGTGTATGACTATATACACGAAATACCTTCACAGTTCAGTGCTTGAACCTCTGCTCAGCGACGCGGGGCTCCCGTCAGGCTGCCAGCAAGGGCGAGGGGATGCGGTGCCGAGGGGCTGCGCGCCGCCTGTGCCGGTGCCGGCGCCGGCGAGTCCACGAGTGCGAGAGAGCGCGCGGGAGGCGGGAGCGGCGGGCGGCGGCGCGAGCGAAGGAAGAGCCGCGAACGCGAGCAGCGCCAGCGCGTGCGAGTTGAGCGTGGTGGTCTGCTGGGTCTGCCCTACTCTTTTTCTTGGTGGGCTGTGTGTTGTTGGGTCAAAATCGAAAATTTGTTCCTAAAAAGTTTGGGCCACGACTAGGGCCATGGCCCTACCCGCCCCCTCATGCTTAAAGCTCAGGCCTGGTGTTTGGATGGAGATAAAGATTGGGATAGGATATCCCTTCAAAGAGTAATATTGAATCCTAGTCATTCATTCTTCACATCCCATTTAATCTTAACCATTCATCTATTT
>JADLZL010005900.1:0-94869 GCA_015844335.1 Chrysopogon serrulatus | reverse complement strand
CACGCACGAGTATGAATAAATCCATGTGCAATTATATTCAAATGGTAAGGGTAATTAAGAAGTTGCAGAGAAATTAATATTATTATTACCGATAGATGGTCCATGCGGTTTTGCACAACCATTTTGAATGTATGGATCGCCACTGGTTCCTTGCGGACACTCGCATGAGAACGTGCCAGGCATGTTCGTACAATTGCCATGGCATGTAATACCCGGAGGTTCGCATTCGTCGATATCTAACAAGTACAGGTGAATTTTTGTATCAAATGTATGGTATGTTATATTGACAAAATAAAATGATAGAGATAGAGTACATGCATCAAACATATGCATGTTGAACAGGGTTTGCAGCATGTTGTACAGGGTTTTCAATTTTGGCATTTGAAAATTTTCGGCAACTTTTAAAATTACTAAAATTCATAAAATTTTGCCGAAATTTTTTAGAGACTTGCAACAGACATGCATGGTTTTCAGAAATTTTTTGGTCTAAATAAAAATATTAGCATGATTCTATGCAACAAAATGGTAGAAATATATGGATCTAGAGTGTGCTACACACCCCTGAAATTATCAAATTTGGATGGAATTTCGCTGGAATTTTGAAACAAATGCAGTAATAAGTGTACCTTGGCATCCGCCGGGAAGGTAAGGGTTGCCTTGGTAGCCGTCCAAGCATTGGCAGGTGTAGCCATCGCTGTAGCGATAATAGCTTCTTGAGCAGGAACAAGTGCCATTTCTTTGACACGAATCAGTACAATCATCAGTACTCCTCAGATCGCAAGGGGAAATCACCGTGGACCAGACCGGCACCGCCCATGCCAACACCATTGGAACAGAACTCCTGTTGAACCACCCTGTCTCTGCCATGGGTCCCAGCACGGCGTCGTTACTCCCGTTGAACCACCCTGTCTCGGCGATGAACACCGAGAAATCAGGCCGCAACAAGGTGCTCCGGTCCTCGACAAAGTTGTCGTCGAGCAGCATCAGCCTCACATCGTAGGACGAGCGGCCAGTAGGGATGCGTGCCTGGCAGCATCTGACGCCGGAGCACTTTTGCTCCGGCGGCTGCTTATGCTCGTCCGGCGGGACCTCATCGTCGTCGTCATCATGGAGGCAGACGGAGACGCAGCTACTGACGACCCGGGGGTGGGTTCCCCCGACGAGCAGCTCCGCTAAGAACTGGCACCCCGTGAGGATGAGCTCGTTCTGCGTCGGCGACAGGATGTATACGCCGCCGTCGTCGAGCCCCCACTCCTGGCCGCCCCATGTCCCGTTAGCCATTGCGCCCACTTCGACAGAGCCTCTCACGATTATTCCTGGGCCGAGGACGCGCACGGTTGAGCTGTCGAGGGAGATGTCCACGACCTGGAGCTGGTGGAGGGTGCTGTTGCCGCCGAGCAACAGCCGCGGCGCCGGCGTTTGGCTTTTGTCGCAGATCAGGCTGAACCCCGGCAGGGAGCACCCGGGGCTGATGCCGAAGGGGTACGGCACTTTCACGTCCCCGCAGCTGGTCGGGCAGCCCGGCTTCCCAATCGCCGGGGCGTCTGTTACTGCCGCCGCCGCCGCCGCCAAGAGGTGCAACGGCGACGACGACGCTGCCGACAGCGCCGCCGCGACAAAAATGAGGACTAGTTGCCGTGTCATGGCCATTGAGAACTCGCGCGCGAATGGCGGATGGGAAATGCTCGCCCCGGGGGCTGACCGTATTTATATATATATTTCCACACGTGTGACATGACGTCTCGCGAAGGACAAAACCAACCCCATCCCCATGAGGTGAGGGTGGTAATAATGATGTCACTGGTTACGGCCATCGAACTCGGCGAGTGATCTCATCGATCGCTTCCCTACCTAGAGCGCAACGGTCTCTGTATTTTATCAGCGATAGCGGACATGGCATAGGGGAAGGAGAGCGACAACCAAACTCCTGAACGACCATCACAAAGGATGACGGTGAAGCTAGGCCTGGCTCATGGGACCTCGACGAGAAGGCCATATGGAGGAGCAAGTTACCAAAAGCCCAGGTCATGGAGATATGAGCGAAGGTTGCCATCCAAGGCTGCCTAAAGACAAGTCGGAGACCAGCCAGAGGCAAAATAGACCTTGAACTATCTATGTATAGCCAAAGTTGTGTGCTGAGTCTAAGTTGTAATTGGACCACACTGACTCAGCTATTTGGTATTGTACTCTTGATCAAAACCAAATAGATGAGGTGGTAATGTTGGAGGCATGTTATATGTTTGGGACCCCATGGGTATTTCAAGGCCTAATTACATGTCTTATAGCTTAAAAAGACAAGGTTTATGGCTCATTTATAGTCTCTAAAGGCTTTAGTGTAAAAATGAGTCCCACCAGGGGATTAATGAAAAAACTCTCATCCCCACCTTTCCTATAAAATGGAGAGATTAGAGGTGGAGAAGGGGACGGATGTTCCTCTCTCTCGTCTACTCTCTCACTATTTTTCCTCATTTTGTTAACTAAACCAACACTGCTACAAGTAAATAATGCACATACAACATTGCCCACCAAGCAAACTCCAGGCCACGGATCACACGTAACACGTTTGTAGTAATCCAGATGGATACAAGTAGTAAGTTAGCTTATAATATACAACATTGCTCACCAAGCAAACTCCAGGCCACGGCAGTCGTCTTCCTCGGCCATCTTCTTGTGCTTGCCCTGCCTCTGTCTATACCTGGACACAAGTCTCTCCTTCCTTCTCCCTTTTTGGTGCTAATGGCTTCTCCTCCCTCTCTCTTCTCTATCACTTTCATGTTCCCCTCTCTTCTTATTGACTTTCATCTGTCTCCCTCTTTCACAGCCTAGTTCTATAGCCACAAAATAATTTAATACCCATGAACTTTAACTAAAAATGGTTCAGTGACATTGCTAAAATATTAAAAACTCAATATCTTAATCAACTTTGACTTACCGTGCTCAGCACTCGACATACATGTGCTATGAAAGTGCCACTCATCACAACATATCCAAATCACCAAAAACTATAATTGTCTGTAAAAAATAAACATAAAAAATCAAAGGTCCCCATATCATTCTAACAAGCAAATATAAAAGTTAGGTTTCTCAATAAAATACTATAAACATGTAGTTAATAATTTTATTTATGACCAAACTGTCAATAATTATTGGTAACATGTCTTAGGCCGTTTATAAAAATACAAACCGCTAACTACAACACTGTCTATAGAGCTAATTATCATGTATATTGTCGTATCACAGTAGCACTTTATGAATGGACACCCCACTAGCCACAATAATCCAGTGTCACAATGCCAAGAAAGGCCATAAACCATAGATCCTTCACTAGATTATTTTGTTCATGAATCCTTTTGAATAACCATACCCTATCAAATTAACTAGACAAAAAATTTTCACTTAATTTTCAAGAAAGTATGATTTTTTAATATAAGACAAAAAGAGCCCGTATAATGGATAAACCGTCACAACGGTAGAAGCGATATCTCCAACAATAGATAGTGTTATGAATTGTTTCAATTTTTTATATATTGACAATTCAATTTGGTCATTATTATAATTACAATGTCAATAAACAAAAAAATGGAAAAGTACATAAATTATGTTAGAATAAAAAAACCACACTAGGTGGATTGGTTGGTGGATTGGTTCAAGACATCATGTGAGTATTTATGTTTATGTGCGACGACTAGGCTATCTCCAGAGAACTACGTGACAACTATCACCACATAGAAGTATCAGCATAATAAACCTCTTGGCCTAAAAGTATAAAATATATAGATGTACCACAGAGAAGTATCAGCATAATAAACCTCTTGGCCTAAAAGTATAAAATATATAGATGTACATACAATTAGTTAATATTCAAAATAGTCTAAGAAGAACCCAATATATATAGAAACATTCATAACTAGGATTGTACAATTTCTTTGCCATTTAAAAACTATCTAGCAAGCCATTTTCATACAAGAAACCTTAAGATTTAAAATATGTACTTCATTTATTTAAAGAAGGGTCGTTCAACTGAATTAATTTAATATTGTCCTTGTATGTCAATTGAACTTTAAGTATTATTTTTGTTCGAAGCACCATAATCCATATATTGTTGATAAAATACCTTTCAATATAAATGTAGTGTGTTATCATTTTTAGTATAGAATTACTCATGCATACCATTCACATAAAGCTCATACATACATCTAGACTCTTTGTCGCTAAAAGATTATGAAATTTAATTGTCGCACTTCGTGTAGTTACTTTTCATGTTCAGACAACAAATGACATCAATTTATTGCTATGTTGGGTGGACTTAAATGTCAAAAAATAAATAAGTCAAAACAAATTAATCATTTTTATCCGACACAACATGTATCCAAGCAATAACAAGATCTCAAACATCAAGAATTGTGAGATATCACGTGTTTCAACTGCACTTTGTCATATATGATTTAAATGAGTTTTGAGCAAATCTTCAAATGCAACTATTGTTTTCTTTGTTACAACAATTTATGGCTTTCAAATATCGTAACTACATGGCCCATATAATTGTAGCCTATCAAAGAGATAGATTTTATTACTAGTTACTTGGGCCAAAGATTTTACTACTGGTTACTTGGGCTAAATGTATATGATTGTGGTTTGTTCATTTTACATGTAGATCAGCCCAAGCCTATATTAAATCAAACCATCTTAACCTGCTCTCATGCCGTGCCGTCTTGACTTGCTGCCGGGCTTGCTTGGCGCGCGCCCTGGACCAACACGGACGAAAGCCTGCCTGGCTTTTTACGCCTTTACCCCTCCCCCGATCCTCTCCGTCCTCGTCTCTGGGGTCGGGGTGCATTGCAGGCTCGGTGGCCGGGGCTCCCGAGTCCCGCCCCACCACTTCAGCTCGTCGATGGTCGATTTATCTGCCGAGCCGGAGCCGGAGCCGAATGCCGGATGCCCCTGTACCTACGCGACCCTGCTGTCCCCTTCCCTGACGACGGCTTTGACTCTGCTCTTGGGCTCCCCCACCTCCCGGCCGGGTTCTTGGTTTCTCCTTCTCCGGCGACCGGACATGCTCTCGCCGTCGCGTCCGACCGCAAGCAAGCAAAGGGGCAAACGAAACAAGCAAGCAAGCCAATTGACTGACGCGACCAAATATTCCCTGCAGTCCGCACGCCACCCCGCTCCACTCCACTTCTTTCGTATCCCCTGAACCTGAATTCAACTCTGGTTTGGAAGGCAGCACCCACTGCCAAGCCGAGGATCCGTGTGCGTGTGTGTGCAGTGCAGAAAGCTGATACCCGCCACCACTTGTCGCAGTCAGGCAGCCGGCAGACATTTTTCCACGACGACGACGAAGGTGCGGTGCGGTGTGGGCGTCATTTTCGTTTCGGCGCACCAATTCAATCAACACACTTTTCATACGATAATACGCCTATAGCCCCAGTGGGAAGTGGCTACCATGGACCAACACATCACTAGCTAGCTAGTTGGAGAACAAATAGCTTCAGTAGCTCACGAGAACTGCAGCTCCATCGCACTCACCATGCTTTTCGACTAGCTTGCTTCTTAGCTTTACTACTAACCGGAACCAGAGGGGAAAAAAGCCTAAAATTCTTAGACATCGCCCGGATTATTGTTCCCCGTAGACGCGCACAGCACAACCATAATCATTACTACTAGTAGTAGCAGCACAACCATAATCCCTAGTAGTATCTTTTTTTTTTTTTTTTTTTTTGGGTGAGTATGTAGTATCTTGCCGTTTTAGCAAATGACCTCTCCCTCTGACTAGGCAGCATGTGTGGATCCGTTTTATCGGCCAACCCAAACCACCTAGCATTTTATTTGTACTAAAATACCAATATAACCCTTCAACTTATAATTTTAAGTTGACTATGTTAAGGCGGCGGGACTCTCTGAAATGATCTAATATATCGGGAGCTGAAAAATAAAACTAGTTTCTCTTGATTCACTTTCGGCATGAAGGTACCTTCTCGACAGAGATTAAGCCAAAGAACCACTTTTAGCTAAGGAAGTAGATTTTTATCAATTTTGTAGGAAATATATATATATATATATATATATATAATTTATATTATTGATAGCTAAATTTGAAATGCAATATCAAGAGATTTGACAATGGGTTTAAACCGTTAGGATCTTGTAATTTTGTAAATGTTGCCGCATTGTATGCACGCAGATGACTTTTCATTAGAATTAAGGGGATTGCTAATTAGTGACTGACAAACAAACCCGATACAAAGAACTCTGCAATTGATAAGCCAACTAATAAGTTAAAATGACTGATTTTTTTGGAGAAAAATACTACTGTAACGTCTGATAAGCCGAAACAAATATGGATGTTGGATCGATATTTCCACGTGCTAATAAATTAAGATGCCGCCATCTAAGCATCTAACCATACGCTAATGACTACTAGAGCAACCCTAAAAAGACTATAAGGGCGTGATTGGTTTGGAGAATCCAACCCAACCTGGCTCATATGGTGCAGGCTCCTGATGTTTGGTTGGCTGGGCATATGGTTGGGCCTGGCTGTGGGCATGCAAGTGGGAGGCCGTGGCCTGGCTGAGCAGAAACGAAATCCTAATCCGTTTCCCCTCAGCCTGGTTGGCGCGGAATGCAAAACGCACCTGCTGCTGCCTCTCGCGGTTCTCCTCAGTGATGTATCAGATGGAACATAACGATAACCAATCACTTGCTCCGGCTTCTCTTCACATTTAGGTGCTGCAGATCTCATCAACCAAACAGCTGGGCGTTGCATGACATGAACCTGGGCAGGCAGCCTGGTTTGGAGATACAAGCTAGGTCCATTATTTCTTTGAACCAATCAGCCCCTAAACTGTCGGGGACCTGCTCATCTGGCTTTGTTTGTTTAAATTCGGCGAGAGCTAGTTGGTATTATTATTGGTACAAAAATAGTGAGTAGCGGCGACTGAGGGCTAGCTAACTGCAGGGACGAAGCCAACAGGGGGGGCAACCTGGGCTCTAGCCCCTCCTACGGCCATGATTCCCATGGAGCCCGGGCTAAGCCCCGCCTACCACCATGAGAAGGAAGAAGAAGAACAGGAGGGGCTGGAGGAAGAAGAAGAGGAAGTCAGCTCTCGCTAACACCATTCCTGGCTTCGTCCCTGGCTAACTGTGGCTACCAGCTAGCAGCAGCTCTAGCAGCCACTATCACAATTTATTTATTAAATATAAAAACATGCGGACGTGTTTCTTTTTTTTTTTTTGTGGCGTGTCGTCATCGATGATCTATCACGGGTGGCGTACATACATACGTGTTCGCGTCGATCCTATATGTACGTATACTACGATGCCATCAGCTACCTCCTTACTACTACCACGTATATAGAATAATATATACGGCAAACGGTCGTGTGGATAAACTCAACTAATCCCTCCTAATCACCATAATTAAATTGTAGTGAAAAATGAACTATTTTTCTCTATCTCTCTTAGTTAATCTCTGAGTTTTGGTTGTTGGCTTATTATTGGATCCGGGGAGCTAGAGAAAAAACCTCCGCCTCTCACGTGCCTAACAACGTCGCGCTGTGGCGTCCCAAAGATTAGTGTTAGTGCTAAACCAGCTTTTGTGGCCGAGAGTGTGTGAGTCAGATTCCACACACTCCTCCATCTCCATCATGCTCTCTTCGTCGTTCCGACTCTGCAGCAACTAATTGCTTGTAGACAGACAGAGCTGCCTCCACGATGTCTGATATATCTATCGACCGAGCAGCAGGTGAGGTCACAAAAATGCCATCAGCCATTTTGCAACTACTACTTTTCGTTCGAATCAGTATATACGGTTCAAACGGACAACTTTCTAAACTCAACTAATCCCTCCTAATCACCATAATTAATTTATAGTGAAAAATGAACTATTTTTGTCTATTTTAGTTTAAATTTTGAGTTTTGGTTGTTGGCTTATTATTGGATCCGGGGAGCTAGAGAGCGTCCTCCGCCTCTCACGTGCCTAACAACGTCGCGCTGTGGCGTCCCAAAGATTAGTGTTAGTGCTAAACCAGCTTTTGTGGCCGAGCGTGTGTGAGTCATTCCATCGCTCCTCCATTTTCATCATGCTATATATCGTCGTTCCGACTCTGCAGCAACTAATTGCTTTTAGACAGACAGATCTATATCCACATGTCTGATATATCTGTCTACCGAGCAGCAGGTGAGGTCATTCAAAAATTTTATCTAAATATATTCATGGGGTCTTTTATTTTGAAGGATTTATTATAAAGTTCAATAATGACAATCGAAATTTAATTTAATTTTTTAGTTTACCTAAATATAATTTTTTTTATACAAGAAAAAGGTGGAGCCCATGTGTATTTTAGTTTCAATTCCACCTTAATTTCCGCCATAGTTGCCGGTTGAAAGCTCCTCCGGTACTTTATGCGTAGTGTTTACAGGGTCCCATTGCACCACTTTTTTCTAGCTAAACATCCTAAAGGATGAATTTACCGAGGCTGGGAAGGGGAGGAGCCTCATCGGACTAAAAAATCTGGTAGATAGAGCATAACAAATATTCCTAAAGATTTTATAGTTTGGGGATAGACAGTAGTAGATGTAGATCGTACTAGTATCCAATAGCTAATGAACGGCATTGCACGGAATAATCTAATCTAATGAAGAGGAGCACGTTCGTTCAAGTGGCAAGTTTCCCCAGGGCAGGGCCAAATAATAATAACGCGAAATAGCTAATTTGACCCCTCAACTATCATGTAAGTCTCAATTTAGCTCCCAAACTATCAAAACATCCACTTTAGTCCTCGATCTTTTGATTTCAGCTCAATCTTGTCCATTCACCACAATTGCTCACCACGTGGACAAAGGACATGCAAAAAAATTAAATTTGTGCTCTATTTTCTTTACCTTGTGGCCCCTCACGGCGTTTGCCTTATTTCCGTTTCTCTCCGTCCCCATCCTATCGATCTCTGTCCCCATCCACCTGTGGAGGCCAGAGCGGCCGTGGAGGCGCAGCTATGGGGCGAGCCCTGGAGGCGCGCCGGTGGGGCGGCCGTGGAGCCGCGTCCATGTACGGAGAGAAACGCCGTGAGCGGCCAATAGGAAAAGAAATTGAGGAGGGGCAAAATCGTCTTTTTGCGTGTTCATCTGTCCACGTGTCCAGCAAAATAGGCAAATGGATGACATTGAGTCGAAAATCATAAGATCAAGGGCCAAAGTGGCCGTTTTGATAGTTCAGGGACCAATATGAGTCTTCGGCAATAGTTAAGGGGCCAAAACGACTATTTTGCCTAATAATAAAATGAAAATATTCTCATTCTTTCTCGTGCGGTCGGTCCAGGGAGCCACTTTATTTCACGCACGCCGCCATTTGAAGGTGCCAGGGAGAGCAGAGGAGAGGAGGAAAAGGAAGCCGAGCTGCACGCCGCCATTTCTGAACTCTGAAGTCGGGACGACGACCCTGCCTGCTCCCGTGCCGTCCTGCCCTTGGCCTTTTTGCTTCGCACGGGAAAGGGATGCACGCGCTTGCCCGTGCGCCCCGGACCTAACTGACGAGAGAGCCTCTGCCTGGCTTTACCCCTCCCTGTCTGTCCCGGCGTCCCCGTCCTCGTCTCCGGCGTCCGGACCAGTCAAACTCCAACCGCCCAGGAGAGCTGCCACCACACACAGCGCTGCACGGTGCAAGTGCAGGCATAAAGCTGACCAATCCACCGTCGCCGGCAGCCGGCAGCCGGCAGCCGGCAGGCCCTATTTTACCGCGACTAACGAGCGACGACGAAGGTGCGGCGCGGTGCGGGGCGTCATTTTCGTTTCGGCGAACGAACAACACACTTTCCTTTTTCATACGATACGCCGCCTAGTTACTACTAGTTGTAGAATAAAGTAGCCTGAGCTCCGCCATATACCTGCAGCTCCATCCATCACACACACCATGCTTTACGACTCCCTGCTTTTTATAGCTTTATTATTTATTGTATGTTAACCGGAACAACCATGATCATTACTACTACTACTAGGAGTACATCTAGTACAGTAGTTTACTACTAGTATCTTGCTGTTTTAGCAAGCGACCTCTCCCCACGACTAAAAATATCCGTCGTTTGATTTAATTTCTCGCATGTGTGGATCGTTTTCTTTAGAAGGAACCATGTGTGAATGCATTGGATTATCCAAGAATCTGCCAACCTGAACCACCCTACCTAACCTTTGTACCAGAATGCCAATATACCCTTTAACTTGTAATTTTAAGTCGATTCTCTGAAACGATTTAATATATATACCAGGAGCTAAAAATACAGCTTGTTTCTCTTGATTCACTTTCGGCGTGTTGTTACCTTCTCGGCAGAGATTAAACCAGAGAATCACTTTTACCTACACAAATCACTTTCGATCAACTCTGTACAAAAGAAAAGGATATTGATAGCTATGACTTGAAACAAATGCAATATCAATATATTTTCACGATGGGTTTAAATAAAACCTGTTTCGATGTTCATTTTCTTTATTATGAACTTAGAGAAAATTGAGTTAACACAAAAGTAAAACGATTCTTTTTTTTTTTGGAACCAATAGAGTATATGAGTGGCATCATGTTCACTCCTTTCTAAAACATAGGGCATTTAATTTTTCCAAAGTCAAGTTTCTCCAACTTTAACCAAGTTTATATGAAAATGCACCCTTATCTATGACGTCACGTTAGTTTTGTTAAATCCATCAAAGTTAATGAAACTTTATTTTGAACAAAATCAAATAAATATATTCTTATAGCTAAACTTTAGCCTACCTCACATTATTGTTTTAGATCTTAAAACTGAGCTTAAGTATATCTAAAATTTTTATAGAGCTCTAAAAGTCTAGAGGGGTGAATCGAATCGAAACAGACAAACGAGCTTATGATATTTGGGGTGGAAATTGTTCTTTAGGGAAAAAACTGAAGGTAAAGGGAAAGTTCGAACTGGTCCGAGGTGGTTTCCACCAAATATTTCTCTCCTTTACCTATCCCTCCAAGTATCCAATCATTTGTATACGCAAATGGCTAAATGCGATAAAGTATAAACCCGGAGAGCAAAATGCAAGAGAGGCCTTTGCAAAAGCGCCCCTCACCTCCCGGACAGCTTCCCCTGAGCTGAGCTGCTGCCCAACAAGAACTTCCACACCACCTGCCAACCCTCTCTCCCTCTCTCTCTCGATTCTGCCGGCTCTCCCTCGAGCTCATCGAGTCCTACATGGAGAACACCGAGGGGCCGTCCCCGGACTCCGGTGATCGCTCGGTGAGATTCATACGCCCTGCTTTGCGCCCTACTCCCCTGAGATTTCCCCACCTCCATTTCTCGTACAGTTTTCGGCTCATGCTATGCCAATTCTTTTGCTTTCCGTGCGAAGACTACGCGACACCGATTACCACCTACTTGTTCTTATCTGCTTGGATTCAAATTGGAGCTTAAATTTTAGAGCTACAACTCCAAAGATGCCACCTTTGCTGGTGAATTGTGGCCAAGCTGGGGGAATCTTCGTTCTGCTATTTTGCGCTTCTTCTTTTTTTTTTTTTTTTTCGTTCTTCTCTCTTTCTTTTTTCTTTTTAGGCAAACTAGATTAGGACCGGAAGATCGAATCTTTCCTGCTTTGCTTCATCGGGCAGTTTTCGCTCGGAGTGACTAATTGCTCTTGTTTGCCTAACTTGACTTCCTGCCACTGTGTCACATGAGCTAAAATTGGACTAGATTCTGTTTTCAGGCCCTTCACCTTTCTGATGAAACTGCTGTACTGTATCAGTTCTCTATATTTCTGTGTACTAATAAGTAGCTCTGTGATTATGTCACCACAACTACAGTTGTAGAATTCAACTGCGCGTATATTTAGCTAACATCTTCTGATTAATGGAATACCAAGCCAGATTCAGCATTTGCCGCGTGAATTTTCTAGAGTACTCCTTAAGAAACTGGTATTTTAAATTTACGATATGTCCATGTGGTTGTGCCACAATCAGACAAATAGGGATTAGGGATAGCAGTAGAGGATTTGATGGCCATGTTTCAATTTCGTTCCTTTTGAGTTTCCTTTCTTTTTGTCGACATGTAAATTTAGACTCCGGGGGGCATACAGGATACAGCTACGCCTGAAGGAGCAATCAGATATTCTTACTCCATCTGTTCATAATCGAGAATGAGAGGAGTGATGAGTCCCATGGGCTCGATGAGTTGTCATGGGTAAATGAAGCCCCTCTTTCATGGAAGTAATGGGGGTTCCTCTTCTTTAAGTCTCACCGATTTACCAAGTTTTATCTGGCTTATTTGACCATGGTTGCTGGATGTATTGTCTACTTGACTTTGTAGGCACCGGTTCAGGATGGCAATGCCCAAACCTATATCTGGGCATAATTCGCGAAGGCCAAACCTTTCTTTGCAAATACCAGCTAGGACCTTGGATACCAGTGTACCTACTTCGACAAGAGTTACTATATCCTCCAGCCCCAGTTCAACGAGACTGGGTTTGCCACCAAGACCTAATTCAACGAGAACAAAATCATCTATCAAAAACATCAATCCTCAGAATAGTTTCAGAGCAAGGAGTTCAGCCCAGGAAGGTGATCGAGTGGTCCTTCTAAATCCTGGGACGTCATCTGAAGGGCAGCAGGATAACCCAACCACAGCAAGATCGTTTTCTTTTAGAAAGGTCATTACCTCATTATCAGCAAAAAGGACCCATTCTCTTCCAGTCACGCCTGTAGGCACTACTGACAAGGCTGCATCTCCTGCAAATCAATTAGATACCCTGCCAACTACATCTGTAAGTACATATATTTTCCTTTTACATGAATCCAGGTAATGCTAAATAATCTACTACCAGTGCATTAATATGTTTTTTACACTACTAACAGAATGAAGGACTCGAAGCAAAAATTAGGCGCTCGCTTTCAGTACCAGGAAATCGCAAAAACAGAAGTTTGAGGAGGGCAGATTCAATAGGTGTCATCCGTGTGATTCCAACAACCCCACGACCTGTGCCAGTTGATACAACCACATCGAATGATGTAGTTGAAGAAACAATTGATGGTATAAACTCTTGCAATCCTCTACTATG
Source organism: Chrysopogon serrulatus (assembly GCA_015844335.1). Taxonomy (NCBI): domain Eukaryota; kingdom Viridiplantae; phylum Streptophyta; class Magnoliopsida; order Poales; family Poaceae; genus Chrysopogon; species Chrysopogon serrulatus. Next base: position 81,816 of record JADLZL010005900.1, on the reverse strand, counting down.
CTACATAAATTGAATCATGTTTCAAAAAAAGCACCATGTGCTCATCTACATTGTTGAGTTCCTGACAGTCCCTGAAGATGGAGGTGAAGATATTCCTGAAGAGGAGGCAGTCTGCAGAATTTGTTTTGTCGAACTCAACGAAGGAGGGGAAACACTTAAAATGGAGTGCAGCTGCAAAGGGGAACTTGCCCTTGCACACCAAGACTGTGCTGTCAAATGGTTTAGCATCAAGGGAAACAAGATATGTGATGTCTGCAAACAAGAAGTTCAGAATCTGCCAGTAACGTTACTGAGAATACCAACTCAAACTGCAAACAGGCGGGTAGCAAATGCTGCTCAGCAGAGAGCAGCTCAACAATACAGGTAAGATTATCTTTGTCCAAAAAATAGAATAAGTCAAAGGTAATTGAGAGAGAGGGAGGGAAAGGGAGAGAATAGATTGTCGTGCACATTAATGGACCTGTGACGTCTTCACTGCTATCATGATATGGAGATACAAACTGTTTTTGTTTCTTTCTTGATGGGTTTGCATGCTCAGTACAATCTGACTTCTTCTAACAGATTTTGGCAGGACATTCCAATTCTGGTGATGGTTAGCATGCTTGCGTACTTCTGTTTCTTAGAACAACTTCTGGTTTGTGTCCCTTGCTTACTTCATTTACTAGTGTTTGAATGTTCACTCTGCTTCTCTTTCCGTTTCTTTTGTAACATTGACTTTGATTGGAACAGGTTACTGATTTGCAGTCACGTGCACTGGCAATTTCTTTGCCTTTCTCATGCGTGTTAGGCCTCCTTTCTTCAATGATAGCATCAACTATGGGTGATTAATTCTACTCTCGTCCTTTTTTCCTTTCATTCTGTTATAATAAGCACTCACAGCATAAAAAACTAGTTATTTTATAGAGAAAGGTAGAATTCATATCCTTGTTTAGTAAGAGATTAGAGACTTAAAGTATAGTACATCATTGTCCACCCCCATCTGTGATGAGTGCCAAGGAAACAGCATACTTGTTTGTGCAGATAACTAAAACTAAACTTCATCTGTTTTCTTTTCTTATGGTTGAATTTATGTTATTTAGTGTACTTTTCTTCTCACTTCAAGTAAAATCCATCTTTTCTTTGTTCCAACAGTGTCGAAGAGTTATCTATGGGCCTATGCTTCATTCCAGTTTGCTATCGTTATCCTTTTTGCTCATATCTTCTACAATGTGGTATGGAACTCCTCTTGGGTGACATCTATTGCAGATAAATGTTTGTGTGGTGCTGATTATTATTTTCATATGATCACATGCAGTTGAGAGTGAATCCAGTCCTTGCAGTCTTACTCTCCTCATTCACTGGGTTCGGTATTGCTATTAGTACAAACTCTCTGCTAGTAGAGTATTTGAGATGGAGAGCTAGGAGGAATCACCGTTTGGCTCAGCAGGCTGCCAATGCTGCACAGCATCAAGAATCTGGGAATGATGGTGCAAATGACAACAATGGTGCTAGGCAGCAAGAGCACGATGCAAATTCTGGGAACAATGCTGTATGATGATTCAGGTTTGTCAACAACAAATTTAAGTAGTGGTTTCTCTTCTTTTCTTTTTTCTCGAGCAGTGCAAAAATTCCCATGATCTGTGCGAATGAATGCTAATACGCTCTCCTCTTATCTTAATTTTATCTTTTTACAGATTATGAAATGTTATGGGTGTGAACAGCTGTCTGTACAGTAAGTTTAGCTCATTCAACTCGGCACCAGTCACACAATAAGCTGAAACCTGGAAAAACATATATCTTCATATGCCACGTGGAGGGTGTTCACGGATATATTTATTATACATCACGCAGAGATGAACCAAAACATGATATGTTTGTGTATTAGTCTAGTAGTTTGACACCAAATGTATGGGTTATTCATTTTAAGGCTAACAGATCTGAAACTACAGAAGTAGTGTACATCGCTAAGTGTGCGTGCAGCTTATAGTTGTGACTTGTGAGTATATCCCGATATCCCCATATAGAATTTTAGATGTATGTAAATGAAATGTAGCTTTCCAGTATTGAGGTTTGCTAGTCAGCACGGAAGAAATATTCAGATAGAATTGTGATACAATTGTTTCAACTGAGAACTACAGAGTTGTATGCAATGCGAGCGATTGAAATACCCAAGTGATGCTGGTTCTCCAGAAGATATCTGTTCTGCAGGTTCTACTAATAAAGCCATATACTGGCAACATGTATGTTAACTTCTTCCAGCGTAAATCTTACAAGGCACTTTGTTCAGGAGAGCAGATGGGAAGTATTACCGCTTATCAATCAAAGTAATAAGCACATCCAAATGCAGCTAAATCTAATTCCATCTATTGTATCTAAAATCTCAGATTTGTAAGGATCAAATTGCCCAAACTGTTTTCTTCAATGCTGTGAGCTGTTTTCTTCAAGTGTGATTTTTGAGGCGGAGACAAATATTCAGGGCCGTGATCAGACAAACATTTTTATAGCATAGAGTAGTACTAGTACATCTTTGCTCTACTAAAAAAATTTGCAACCGATAGAATCAACTGCAAAGCAGTCCGATCCCTTCTAATTGGATAACGCAGTGGAGTGGGTGTGGTCCGTATAGCCCTACTGATTGCAAAACGCTTTCTTGGTTTTATAAAGCTTCCCAATTGCGTGTGTTAGTGCGCTGCGGATGCTGAAATTGCTCAACGACAAGAGCAACGACGAACATCAGTTAGTAGTACTACCTCCAATCCAAAAATTGAGCATCGGTTATCCCATTCCATCGTCCTCTTCGGCGGCGCCGGCGCCCACGCCACCGAACCCTCTTCCAGCTTTTCCACCCAAGCACGCCGGACATCCATCGTCGCCGTAGCCATCCTCCTGCTGCTGCCTGCTCTGTACTGGTAGCGGATTGGATCAGAGTGGACTGCACCGGGTTGGGTCCAGTCCTTCCGCTGGTAACGAACCATAACTTGCTTGGATGGATTGGTTTAACTTGTTGCCAGCAATCAAATTCATTTTCCCACTCCTTTCTCTGCTTCAGTTGTGGCTGTGGCTGCGGATTCCTCCTCTGCGCGGCACAAGCTGAGTCCTATCCCTATCCGCCCCTGTTGCAGCCTTGCGGAAGGCAATGGCGGGGTCTGGATGGAGAGTCGGCTCAAAGGTGCAGAGATGGGGCTGGAGCTGCCTACGGGGTTTCTCTTCTGCTGCAGTTCCGCCTCAGCTGGAGGTGACTATCCGTCTATGTTATCTTGAATTCTTTCTGGCAGCAACCAGCATCCACGAATCATGATGTCTAGGTGGTTTTTTCTGGCTGCACAGACTACTACTATAATTGCAACGTCTACCATGACTTTAATTAAAAAAGGAAGAAGCTTTGACATTTTTTTCTGACTCAATTGACCCAGTCCTTGTTTAAGGTAGACATGGACACGCGATCTACATTGCTGGCTTTCATGAGTTGCTGGTGCTTTTCAGAATGTCGGATTCATCGGACTTGGAAACATGGGTTCCCATATGGCAAGGAATTTGATCACTGCTGGATATAAAGTTACTGTTCATGATATGTAAGTTCCTGAATCCTGATTGTTCTTACATATACTGTTCATGATATGGGTCACAGAGTTCATTGTTTTTTTTCTTCCAGTTCAAAATTGGCTTCTTCTTATATCTCAGTTTAATGTAGTGTTCTATAAACATTGAATCTATCTATCAGAAATGAAAATTCCATGAAGAAATTCTCAGATGATGGAATCCCCACAAAACAGTCTCCACATGAAGTATCAGAGTCGAGTGACGTCATAATTACCATGCTTCCTTCATCTACTCATGTAAGTAGATTGTTTCTGTAACTCCCATCCTTGATCCACCGTTTGAATCATGACATCAGAAGTAGACAGTAATTATCCTTCTGTGTAGCATGTCCTATATCCAATAATCTTTCAAAATATACCTTATTTTTCATGGAACTTTGATTTAGGATATTCAGATATGCTTTTCAGGTTTTAGATGTATACAATGGACCCAATGGTTTGCTTTGTGGGGGCAAACGCCTGGGACCATGGTTATACATAGATTCGTCAACAGTTGATCCACAAACATCAAGAAAGATATCAACAGCCATCTCAAGATGCCATTTAAAAGAAAAGAAAGGTTAAGTTCCACCATATAACATTAGAGCCATAATCTATATTAGCAGTTGTCAATTAAAAACTTACACTGAGTTTAAATGAATGCTGCAAAATTAATTATTTCTGTTATTGGCATCAATTAATACTATGTTCAGGTTACACTGAAAGTCCTATGATTCTGGATGCTCCGGTGTCCGGAGGTGTTCCTGCTGCAGAAGCGGGAAAGCTAACTTTCATGGTATTATTCTTGCTTCTCAGCATAACTCTGACTAAAAACTATTACATTAATATAGAAGAAATTTATCTTTATTTTTTGTTTCAAGCAATGATGTACAGGTGGGTGGTCTTGAGGAAGCATATTTAGCAGCCAAGCCCTTACTTCTCTCAATGGGGAGAAAAGCAATCTACTGTGGTGGGGCTGGAAATGGCTCGGCAAGTTTATTAACCTTCATTCTTCACCCCCCACCAACAAAAAAAAAAGACGATGATTCTGACTCACTCTTGATATTGGATATTTAAGGCTGCAAAGATATGTAACAACATGGCAATGGCAATCAGCATGCTTGGGGTCTCCGAGGCATTTGCTCTTGGTCAGAACCTTGGGATCAAGGCAACCACTCTTACAGACATTTTCAACAGTTCAAGCGCTCGCTGCTGGAGTAGGTACTGTCTACTTTGCTCATCTTATTGCAGTCTAAGCTGCTGCAATTTTGGGATTTGCTTCCAGAAGAACTGGAAGTGTAACAATCATGATTCGATTGGGTGTCATGAAGTGTGGAGATGTTTTTTAGCTTCAGCTTGTATGTTGCATCATCTGAATTTTGAGTGGTTTTCTTTTCTGCTGATTTCAACAGTGATACATATAATCCAGTTCCTGGAGTTATGGAAGGTGTTCCATCATCAAGGAATTATAGTGGTGGTTTCACTTCCAAATTAATGGTACAAATTAACTCAGATGTTTCCTTGGATCAAATTCTACTGTAGAATATTTGGTAGATTACTTCACCTAAGGATGAGTTGACGTGTCTAAAAAAGACTCTTTATGAATACAAGTGAGTTGCTTGGGATTTGGGAACAGTGTTTACTAGTAGTATTTAATATTTTAATAGCTTGTCCTAATAAGTTAGCTTGTGTGGAGTATAGTACCAGATTAAAACTTCAACCATGGTTGACACCCCTCTGCACTTCTGCAGGCTAAAGATTTAGGTTTGGCCATGGCTTCTGCATCTGGAGTCGACTTCAAATGCCCCATGGGTTCGGAGGCACTTGAAATGTAAAACACTATTCCCCTCTTCTTTCTTTTCATGAGATGAGACTGAGACCATTGCTTTGTGACTAAGCTGGTGCTCTCTGCAGTTACCGAAAACTGTGTGAGGATGGCTGTGAACTCAAAGACTTCTCGTGCGCATTCCGATATTACTATGCTGGCAAGGATGAAGAGTGATATTGGACTTGTGCTGCAAATTTTCCTCCTTTCGAAATCAATTAAACAACAAATAAAGTTATTGGAATGCTTACAGTGTAAGCTTTGTAGCGTTGTACCTGTAGCAGAGAGGCCGAGACAAGGTTGTTGAGCTGTAGTGATGATCTGATCACCTTTTTGTAATACTGTTATTGGTTTGCTTCTAGGCAAATCGGGCAATAAACTGTTCTGGGACAGATTCAACCATGAGCCAAGAACTGCCAATTTCCAGCATTTTCGTTTCTGTTGTTGCCAACAAAATTGAGATGCGCTGATCTGTGGCTATGTGCATAGGAAATATCAGATAGAAACATGCCGCTTTTGTCTGCCGCTGCTGCAGGGCTGCACCTGCACGCCAGTGGTCGTCAGTCAGACCCGTCGCCGTGACAGCGGCTCCCGTCGAGGTAAAAAGAGGAGCGTGTAGTTTGTTGCGCGACGGCTCCAACGAAGAACCACTGCAGCAAGCGCCGGGGCGACGGCGGCGGCGGCCGGCGAGGGCGGTGGTGCGGGCGAATCTGAACCCAGCTAACCAATATATACGACAGCGGCACGAGTACTAGCCTAGTACTCCTACTACTAGTATAGGTCCCAGGAGGGAAAAAAAAGGGGGCCTACTTGGACGGGTGAACAGCCGCTCTCTCCGAGATCCAAACCCCCACACCCGCGACGCCGGCGACGGAGGGAGGAGGCGATGCACGGACGGCCGCGGCGCCCGGCCAAGCCTGAGGACGAGGAGGCGGCGTCAGCGAAAGCCGCCAAGCTCCGGGACCTCCAGGCCCAGGTCCAGCACAATCACCATGCCCGCACGTAAGCCGCCGCCCGCCCGTACTACATCCTCCTTCCTCTCCTTGCTCCGTCTAGCCCCCGTTAATTCTAGCAACCTCTATGATTAGTAATTTAGTATGATAGAGCTTCGGTTAGCTCCCATGGCTTGGCGATTTTTTGTGCGAAGGAAAGATGCAAATTTTGTTGCTTCGTCCACGCTGTGTTGCCTGCTTCTTTCTTGGAGTTATGAAGGTCCGCGGTTGCCTCATTCTTCAATTGGAGATCCTCATTTCATGGCGTGCATATCGTTGCAAATTATCTGTCGGTTAATAGTCATAACAAAGAAAGGGATTGGATGTCATGTCTCTTGCAATTTCACCCTTCTTTCCTTATTGGCAAAGCAAAAGATCCCAAATTCAGTCTTCCAAAGTAGTGCTTAATAACTAACTAGACTTGAGCAATGGCTGGGGCCTGTAGATACACCAAAGGAGGCAATTGGGCTGAGCTTCAAGCTGCTCGAGATAAATCCAGAGGCCTACACCGCATGGAACTACCGGAAGCTTGCATTTCAGCACAATGTCAAGGAGCTTTCTGACCCGGAGGCCATCAAGTCTGCTGTTGATGATGAGCTGAGAGTGGTTAGTTCTCCGATCCATCATTACTCTTGTATCAATTAGAAGTACAGGTCTTGTGTTTTTGTGCTTTAGTTGTTTCTGGCACGCATTGCAATTGCCTACTTAGATGATGCTCAAATTTGGAATTTTGAAGGTTGAAGTTGCTTTAAGACAGAACCCAAAGTCCTATGGGGCTTGGTATCACCGGAAGTGGTTGTTAAACCAAAAGCTAGTGCCTGTGGATTTCAAACGTGAGTTTGGCCTCTTGGATAAACTGTTGAAGATGGATGCCAGGAATTTCCATGGATGGAATTACCGTAGGTAAGTTTCTGTTGTTGGAGATTACAGTCAAGATAGTCTGCTTGGATTGATTCGCCCCCTTTATAGGTTCCTTGCAAGATTCATGGGCGTGCCAGATGAGGAGGAGCTAAAGTATACGATGGATAAAATCAGTGACAACTTCAGTAACTACTCAGCATGGCATAATCGTAGGTATACAATTGTTATTTATGGTCATTCTTTCAGAATAATTTGTATACAATTGTTATTTATGGATGTTCCTTCTAAATGCTTACTGACTTTTTCATATGTCCATGTGGTGATGTTAGAATATTTTGTTCTAAACCTATACTTGGTGCCCATGGATTATGATTAATAAAAATAGATGTAATTAATAACGACCATTTGAGGGGAAAAATGTAGTCTGCTCCACCTTTAATTTTCAGCTGTAGTGAAATAAGCAGTAATAACTAGCAAACTGAGCTGCCACTCTATAGTAATGTGATTACATTTCATGTTAAACAGAAGATGGAAACAATTTGTTTAGTCTTTTATATTTTGTACTGTAAATCGATATGCTGTAAATATGCTTACTTTGATTGCCCTTGTATTACCCTTTGGTCCTATTTGTCTCACTATGTACTATTATGTTTATTTGTTGGTTTTGGTACTCATTAAAATCATTGCTGCAATTTCGTTCTCATTCACCTTTTTGGCAGTATACTTCTGTCCAACCTACTATTCCAGCAGAGCAAAGGTTTTGAGTCAAAGCAGAAGATTTTTTCCGAGGAGTTTGAACTCGTTACTCAAGCTCTTTTCACAGATCCAAGTGACCAAAGTGGATGGTTCTATCACCTCTGGCTCTTAGCACAAACATCTAGTCCAGATAACCCCCAGCTGATTGCTTCATGGCCTTCTAATGCTGCAAAGCTCAGTTCCTCTTTGATCAAGGAAAAGGTTGAGCAGCACACACTGTCATCCATCTGTTCAAGGACTGTACCCATTGTTCTTTATTTTAATGAGCCTGTCAAAGGATTAAATCAATCAAGTGTTAACTTAAAGTCTGATTTGGATTTTGGTAAGGATATTCAATGGAGACCCCTCACAATGGCAGACTCTGGGTATTCTAACTGTTGGGCCACATATCTCCAAATTACAAATGAATGTAGCAGTTTGCAGGAATATTCTGTTGAAGTGAGCATACCCTGCTCAGATGACATTGTGTCGAGAAGTGGCTCTAACTACAATTGTCCTGTGCATTTTACATTTAACATTGAGCTGATTAGCAATGACACAGCCCAGGGTTTAGATCTGTTTGATAAGCCAGTTGCCTGGAATTGCTCAGAATCATTCCAATCTCATGTCAACCGCGATCCTATCCCTGTTGATCTGCTAAAGATCACTAGCGCTTTGGCCGAACAGGACTCAAATTGGCATTTTGAAAGACTATCTGAGGAAATAGATCTTTTCAGAGAATTACCTGATGACAATAGGTTAGGCTCTAATTCATTCTGAAGCTGCTTTTTCATAATTATAACCTCATTCCCATAACATACTCTCTTTTCCAGCAAGTTTGGGAAGTTGACATTAGCCCGGCTATTGCTTGCTTGTGCTGCTATAAAATCTCGTGGAAGATCTCTAATTGAAAGGAAGGGATACTGTGAAGAGGCTTTGGGGCTCTTCACTGACTTGATTCACCTGGATCCATCCCATAAGCAATACTATGAGGATGAACGGAGCTTAGTCCTGATGGATAAGGTAACCTAAAGAATGTTTGAAGAGACTTTGCTAAGGGATTATGTGCTGCTGTCTAACTTAAATTTTTCTTGCAGTTAACATGTGACATGGAAACTTTCATGAAGCACTGCTCAGTTCAGGTTCAACCAAATTCAGCTCCCCTGAAACATGTGCAACTTTGCAGATTATCTTTAACACGCATTGGATTTGCTGAACGCTTGTTGTGGGTTCAAATGCTGGACCTAAGCCATAATAGTCTTAGATCAGTCGAAGGTTAGCATTTGAATCATCTCTTTTATGTCCACTTCAAGAAAAAAAATTATGATACTTTAACTGCATAACAAATCCTGCGAATTAGCTTCTCAAATGTAGTTGGCTTGCTATAGCTTCTCAAATGCAATTGCAGAACTGATAATTATATTAAGCTAATTTCTATTTATGAGATAATTGGCTTAGTCATTGGCAAATGCCTGAAAGGATTAAGATTTGAGAAATAGTGGCTTTGGGATGCTAACTTTTTGTTCTTTTAAGGTTTGGAGGCTTTGCAGCACCTTGTGTTCTTGAACATCAGCAACAACCTGATCAGTAGTTTCACAGCACTTGAACCCCTTACGAAGATAATCTCATTGAAAGTTCTGGATTTGTCTTTCAACAAGATTGGATCTCACTCAATCGACACAACACGGTATATCTGCTCGTCTCCATTCTCACACAAAATCGAAGCAAGTCAAGCTTTTGAAGAGTACCAGAAGGTAAATATCAATGTGGAGGAATACTGGGATGCCATACTGTTCTTCAGATCTCTGAACTTGGCACAGCTTGATATGAAAGGAAATGCAGTTGCCAGCAAGGAGAACTTCAGAACTCTTGTCACAACACTCATTCCCTGCTTAAAATGGTTTGATGGTGAAGATGTCAATTAATTGATGGGTTTCACTTAAGAGATGTGCAAACTTGGGTAGTGTCAAGGCTCACGCTGTAAACTGAATTTTGCTAGAAGCCATTGATTTGCTTCATATGTACTGCTATATTTGTTTAAGCGAATCTGAGACCCAAATATGGTGTTAAAGAGTTCTGAATTTTCAGGATTCAACTGGCATACATACAAGAAAGAAGATTGTTATCTAATTGCAAGTTGTTACTTTCAGAATTTTTCTAGTTTAAAATAGAATAGAGCTATACTGCTACCATTTACATTTTTGTTGTGAAAGGTGCTCTCTGGCCGAGGTTATCTATCAATGATGTTGTAATTAAACTTCTGGAGTTCGAATGCAGTTGATGTACTACAGATTTTCTCTCCCTCTCTTTTTACAAGACCTGAAGCTAAATTCCCTATTAGAGGCTCTTGCTTCTAGTGTTGCAGCCCCAGACTTCACTACTAAAACAATTTGTAATCTCTTAATACGCACTCTTCTGAACTTTTTCTGTTGCTGTAACTCTGAGATTAACTAAAAGACTATGGAAAATTAACTCTACACCATAGTAGAAAATAGAAATGCTCACGCATGAAGCACTTCACATTTGCTAATCTTCACTCATGCCCTTCCTAATAGTTCCACATAAACATAAACAAATCTTTAAGAACACAATTCTTTAAAAATAGGTACACCAATTTTGTTCTTCAAAGATGTTTGCTAGTAGTACAACCCAAAAAAAAAAACATGCAGGCCCCTCTCAGATAACAGAATTGGCTGTGCAAAAATCTATGCTCAGTAGCTTATTACATCTTCAGAAGCACGATTTCATTCCAAACACAGGAGCGACATCTTCTCTTCAACGGAGCAATCAACCTGGCAAGACGAGCGGCAGGCGGCCGGGATGAGGATGAGCCCCAGGCAGCGCTGCTCCGTGGGGGGCGAGCAATGGCGGGCGCTGCGGTACTCCACGGCGTCCTGGAGGATGATATTGCCCTGCTTGTCGATGCAGTGGAACAGGCCCTGGAAGTAGCGCCCGTCGTTGACGCCGATGAGCATCCGCCGGAACAGCAGCTTCCGGAGCTTCGCGACGGCCGGCGAGCTGCTGCTGCCGGCAGCATCCGCGGGCGCGGTGGAGCTGTTGCAGTAGGCGTCAACAGAAACTGGGATGGATTGGGACGGCCCTGGTGGTCCTCCTTCCATTGTGCCAAGAAGGATCCCCTCTGGTTTAAGAATCTCGATGGGCAGGGGTGGGCAATTTCTGCAGAAAATCTCGATGTTGGTACTTGGTAGGTATGACGTTGTAACTGGGTCAGATCCGAATACAGATAGCTTAGGGTTTGGGGTGCTCTGTTTCGAACAGTAGGAAGGTAGGAGAAGGATCGGGCATACCTGGTGGGTGCTCGTCGCCGGCGAAGACCTGGCCGAGGGCGGCGGCGCTCGCCCGGTCGGCGCTCGAGGAAATAAAAAGCGAGCTGAGAGAGAAGGGCCCACTAGACCCTGGATTGGACTTGGAATATCCAAAGCCTCTTTGCATTCCTTGGACTCTATATTGAACTGGACCCAGACTAGAGTGGATACTGGATAGTTGGTTGGGCCAAAATCCAAGACCCAATTTGGACTTGTAGAGCTGTACTGTACTCCCTTTTGTCCAATAAAAAGATTCAAATTTACTAAAATATTAACAATATTTATATCTCTAAACAAGTTTATTATGAATCTATAACTCCTATATTTTTAAACTCTCTCTAACATATTCTCTTGTCTCTGATTGGTCTAATCCTGAAAAGTGATGTCATATGATATCATCAAATCAGTTACGCCCACTAAGCCTCATTTATCTCCCACTAGCTATTTCTTTTGAAATAGAAAAAAATCTTAGAACCTAAACTAAGTATCGTAATTAAAATCCAATTGCACCATGATGTTTCTCGCAATAAACTCTTCAAAACAAGATCCCATATGGATATATTTCTTTTTTTAAACATTGCATCTATACATATATATATCTTTTAACCCTTAGTCTAACTTTTTTATATTTCTACTTCAGACCCAAGCAAAGAACGCTGCGGGCATTCCTACTGGTATGCATTCAAAGATCTATCCAATGATATTAATCATGCACCATAAATATTAATATTTTTGTTATAGAGTTGTACTGTACTCCCTTTCGTCCAATTAAAAAGAGTCAAATTTATAAAAGTATTAACAATATTTATATCTCCAAACAAATTTATTATGAATATACATTCAAAGATCTATCCAATGATATTAATATCTTGTTTATACATATTTGGTCAAAGTTAAAGATAGTTAACTTCTTGAGAAGCGAAAATGACTCTTTTATGGGACAAAAGAACCCAATGGATAGGGTCTACTCCAGTTGAGACTGATAACATGGATTCAAAACATTTCCTGAGTTGAACCAAGAAAGACAGATAGATGAGAATTGATTCATTTCATCGATGACAATGAGTTAAGTCCTAGTCTATCCACCTCTTTGTTTTTAACAGTCTTTAGAGCTTTTTGGTACCACTGGTGTGATCTTATTTTTGAATGCTAACACCCTGGTGTCTCCTAACGCTATGCTTTCTAAGCAACTTGAGTGTTCTCTGAACTAGGCGAACAATCCAGGGCGATAGTGTGAAAGGGCCTCGTCATTGCTCATCCAGTGAACTACATTAGCCTGGAGCAGGATCTTGCATAACTTTTTCAAATTAAAGGGTTAACTCTACCGCTTTGTATTTCTCCCCCACCCCAGTCCTTGAAGAGTCTTCTATGGTATGGCTAAGTAGTCGAGTAGACAAAGAAAAAACAAAGACAAGTGAGGCAAATCACGTCGCGCTTGGCATTGCTGCCATGGAGGAGGACCGGAGGAGGCCGAAGCAATGGAGGAACAAGGGGTGTGTGTGTGTGGGGGGGGGCTATCAAGAGCTAGAATAAGAACCCCCGACCATTGGTTTGTGTCACTCGGTTGAAAAAGAAGTATGAAAACATATAGCCCCTCTATCTCATCTACTCCCTTCATAAAAAAATCATTACAGAATGTGTATAGGTTAAACTTTAACAACTTTGATTAGATTTATAAAAAAAATGCATGTAACATTTAGGTTTCGAGTCAAATTATTTATTATGAAAGTATATTCGATGATCTATCTAATGATACTAATTATGTATTATAAAAATTTATATTTTTTTTATATATAATTGGTCAAAGTTAAAAGAACTTATCTCCTCGAAAGCTATCGAGTTTTATTGTAGAACAAAAGAGTATGTTCATAGCTAAAAGGTCATTTATTTTGGAACAGAATAAGTATAGACAAGTTTTAACTCAAAACCTCATGTTTTAGCGTGGCAAGTGTACAACAATGCAAAATGATATCAAGCAATTGCAATACGATGGAAGAAATTAAATGAATTATGTTTGCAACATTGGTATGTACAAATCGTAAAGATGTTTTGAATTATATTTTGAATTATTAGTTGAAGGTGCACTGTTAGCACCTATTAGCAACTTCAAATCAAAATTACTAATGTAATTAAAAGTAAATATAGCCCTCCCGCTAATATTAGCACGTTATTAGTAGTCCCTCTGTTCCAAATTAATTATTGTTTTGGGTTTCCAAGAAATAACTTTGATTAAATATTTTAAAAAATATTATTATTTAATAAATTTATTTAGAAATATGAATATTACACGTAATTTCTATAAATTAAGTTAAATTTTATGGCACGTAAAAACCAAAACGGCAATTATTTTGGGACGACGAGAGTAGATTTGTTTAGATCTAGTAGCACTAATTTTAGTTGCTAATGGATCCAAACGGACAAAATGATGGATCTAAATAATCTCTAGTCTAAAGACAATGGATCAAACGGACCCTTGGTACGAACAACTTGATTTTTCTCTCTCTCTATATATATATTTAAAGTTGCTAGTCGTTGATCTAATTCATGAATATGCCATGGTGGATTATGAGTCGGTCACTTGAGATTAGTCGGTTATTTTTTTTTGAGAATAGATTAGTCGGTTATTTGAGATTAACTAATGGTATATCTCCGAAATTAGTCGGTTATTTGAGATTAACTAATGGTATATCTCCGAAAGTGGGATCTCTAGCAAAGCTTCCCACCTCCTCTCTCTCTCTCTTTTTTTCTCTCTCTTACTACAGTCGAATCGAAGAAGAAAAAATTCGCAAACCCTAACATCTCCCCATGGAAGACGGCGACGGCGGACTGAGCTTCGACTTCGAGGGCGGCCTTGACTCCGTCCCGGCGGCCGGGGGCGGGGGGTCCCGTGCCGTCCTCCACCGACCCTGGCGCGGGCGGAGGCGGAGGCGGCGATGGGCCGGGTATGCACGGGCGCGGCCGAGGTCGCGGGAGCTACCGCCAGACGGTGTGCCGGCACTGGCTTCGCGGCCTCTGCATGAAGGGCGAGGCGTGCGGGTTCCTGCACCAGTTCGACAAGGCCCGCATGCCCGTCTGCCGCTTCTTCCGCGACTTCGGGGAGTGCCGCGAGCCCGACTGCGCTTACAAGCACTCGTACGACGACGTCAAGGAGTGCAACATGTGAGATCTCTTATCCCATCCGCCTTGTTCGTGTTCCCCGTGCTGATTTAACGTCTGGGCCAATCTTAGTCTTCGGTTGTTACATGTGGTTTGATTCAATTTTACATATAATTTAGCGACTTTGATAATTTCACTGAAATAAGCTACAAGCCTACAACTGACATGGTATTCTAGGAATTCAATGTATTAGGCAGTTTTTTTGCTACGAAAATGGCCATGTAAACTATAACCTGTAAAGCTGTGACTCAGGATTAGCTTTGTATTGTCATTGTTCAAAGTTAAGAATGATAGCTTGCTATCTTTCGTCACTTCTGAATATCTGCTGTCCCATACTTTGCAGGTACAAGATGGGTTTTTGTCCCAATGGTCCTAATTGCCGGTACAAGCATATCAAGCTACCTGGGCCACCGCCTTCTGTTGAGGAAGTTCTTCAGAAGATTTTGCAGATGCGCTCGTTCAACAGATACGGTCCAAATAGAAATAATAACTATAATCAGCAGGGGGAGAGACCACAACATCCACAGGGTTCTGGGTTGCCTAACCAAAACTCGGCAGAAAATGCTACTGCTGCGGCTCCACCAGCTGGTGGACAACAAGCACAAACACTGAATCAACAGACACCACAGCAGCAGCAGAAGCCAAATGCAAATGACCAGGCCCAAGGTGTTTCAAATGGCCATCAGGCCACTAGAATCGCCACACCCCTTCCACAAGGACCATCTAGGTGTGTGTGGAGTTTCTAGTTATGCTTGTAAAGCTTTTAGAACTGTGAAAACTACATACATAGTTTTGGTCGCAACAGCGTATCTCATAGAACTATATTATATTATATGTTTTGACACTTGTTGATAAATTGTACTTAATTTCAAGCTTATGCCTTCTATATAAATGATTGAAAGAAAAAAATTCATAGTCATTCCTGCTCTTTGGATTACAAAGCTAGTTTGTATGTTAGCTAGTTATCCTCTGAGGTTGGTTCCACAATATTTAGCTCTTCAATAGAAGAAGCTTTTGTAACGTTAGTTACTTTTATAAGCTACTACTCTGTTTGTATAGATGGATTTTGTGGTGGATAGTTAAAGTAGCACATGAGATGGTGAACACATGAATGGTTAATTTTGGAGACCTGTAGTCTGATCCAGGCCATATCATACACAGGGTATTAAATACGCCACTCCTGCCTGTCGAGAATACACAGGATTATTCACATATGCAGTTTACGCTATACTCACTTTAACCTGAATTTTTACTTGACCCTGTATGTTAGGTTTTTAGTTTTATGAACTTGACCCTGTATGTTAGGTTTTCATACATCTTTAGTTCAGTATTTTTTTTTTTTATATATATCTGGTTCATGCACTGCGATACTTGGGAAATCAACATTTTTTCCGCTTCTTTTTGGGTTTGTTGAGGAATCCCTTGAAAAAGAAGGGTTAGAATGTCCCTTTTGTTTTACTTAGTAATCAGATATTGGACTTGCTCGGTGAAATATATATGGAGCTTAACATTGCTTGTTGAAATATATATGGAGCTTAACAAGTTGGTTACTTAGTTTTTATGAGTAACAGTGCTATGGGTTCTCCTCTGTCAGGCTACCTTTTGTACCTATCGATATGGCCGAGTGAATTCAGTAATTTAGCCCATATTTTAGTAATAACATTACATATGCATCTTCTGTCAGGAGTTTCATTTAATTGTTTAATGGTATCAGCTGTGCTGTACTATAATGGTTCTCTAATCCAGTCTTGGGTTGGTAAATGTAAAACATCAGGTACTTCATTGTTAAAAGTTGCAATCGGGAGAATCTGGAAATATCAGTGCAGCAAGGAATTTGGGCCACACAGAGGAGTAACGAGGCTAAACTCAATGAAGCTTTTGAATCCACTGAGAATGTTATTTTGATATTCTCAATTAATAGAACTCGCAATTTCCAGGTATACTGAAGGTTCTTTGCTATGAATACTGTTGTATTTGCCTGTCTTTGATCTAATCTTTGAAAATGCTATTTTCAATTTGTTCAATTAAATTTATTTACTGGACTCAATGTTATACTTTTCAAGGGTTGTGCAAAGATGACTTCTAGGATTGGTGGCTACATTGGTGGTGGAAATTGGAAATCTGCTCATGGAACAGCGCATTATGGTCGGAACTTCTCTATGCAGTGGCTTAAGGTGCAGTTTTCTTGCTTATTATACCCCTGTTTGTTTATCACCACTTGAGTTGTAGCTTAGCCCTTTCCAGATGATGGAATCTTCGACTTTTGAGCTGACAACTGATAATTATAGCTTTTACGTTATGGGCATGTTTTAGATGGCCCTGAGCCCAAACAGAGTGACCTTGTCGGTAGGCGGTAGCCTCACCACAAGGGCAGGATGAGGAGAAGATAGATTGGTTTGGATATTGATTTCTCTTTTTGTTCGGTTCCCTCACGACCACATTACTCCTTTAAATGCCCATGTGGCATTGTAGCAAACAGATGGAAATTCCTGGTGCAACTGATGACTGACAAACTAATCCATCATATAAGTTCATAATGTTGCCGCCTGGCTTGGGCGGGTAAACTGCGTAGCTTGGCTGATGTGTTGCGCCTAGCCCTGGTCCATGACAGTATGGTTATAAATTCACATTATAGTGCATGAAGACTTTTGTATGTTGCACTTTTGGTTTGGTTAGTAGCAGTGCAAATCTTCCTTTCAGTCCACCTATTCATCTTTGCAACCCCAACCCTGTTCCCAAGGGAATCTGGATCTAATTCTCCTCTGGGCAAACCATCTAAAATAGCGAAGCTCAGGTTTACAAACATGCAAACATTGATAGAAAGTGAGACTTATATATGGAATTGTGGTTAAGATGTGGTTTAGGCCCAGACAATTTATTTAGAAGCTGAAACTATCGTATTAATGCCTTGAAGTGTCATTCCATTGGGTGCTGTTCTCTATATCAAGATTTGGATCTGCTACTCATTCATTGTACAGATGAACTAGTCATTGATTAGCTTTAGTTCTTGCAAGCATGTAGGTCAAAGGCCTTGTGTTTATGTTCTGTTTGCGTTTTTGACATATGCAATTGAATATGGCTTACCACCTTTATATCATAAATTCTTTTGAGTTAAATGCATGAGCGGCCCCTGAACATGTCAAGGGATGTCATTTAGGTCCACAAACTTTGAAAACATATTTCTAGGTCCTAAACTTGCTAAGTGGTGCACTGCAGTAGTCAGTGTGGTCCAGAAATGGACTGCTGTGCACCATTTTACAAGTTTAGGGATGTGTGGTGCACCACTTAACAAGTTTAGTGACCTAGAACCTTTTCAAAGTTTGTGGAACCATGGCAACTCAGAGGCGCTGATGCATTTAATTCAATTCTTTTTTTTTTTTTTTTTTTTTGAAATGGACCATAAAATTGATTTTGAGTTTACAAACATGGTTATATCATTCGCCAAATCATTAATTGAAGTTATGGCTGATAAGACTTCTCAGTGAATATTTCTTGCCATATGATTTTGCATGAAAGCCTTAACAGTATGTCTAGTATCATCACTATGTCTATACTTACAAAAGTTTTTGTGTTGCAGCTTTGTGAGCTGTCGTTTCAGAAAACCCATCATCTCCGCAATCCATACAATGATAACCTCCCTGTTAAGGTATGTGGATCACCTCGCCTCAGGTGTTCGCGGGCCTTGGCTCCTTGAAATATGACACCTTGTGCTTTTTATATGTTATATAAAATGGCAAAGTGTGGAAACTGTTGGTTTAGCTTATACATCTAGCACTATTTCACAGCCTGTCTTGATTCATTTTCTGATATGTTTCATATTTTCTGATATATTTCCATCTTGATTGTTCAAACCTGCCTGGAAAGACTGAGCTGACTTTGCTTTAACTATAAACCATACATATGTTGTTCATCCTTATTGTCTAGATTTATATTTCACCAGAGATTATGATATTGTGTTACGTTTGGCTTGTTGATTAAACTTCAATCTTTTGTACAGTTTATAAAATGATTAAAACACTAGCTGGAAAATTAATCTTGCCGGAAGGATATTCTTCATTGATGTAGGCAAGAAAGAAAAGTAGCAGAAATTCTAGTGGTAGACACACACTGATGATTGACTAGATTGTTTAAATCGTATATATTTTTTTATATATATATCTAAATTCTCAAGAATTTCCCAGGATTTAATTGTTCGCTTCACTTCTTATTAATGCAGATCAGCAGAGATTGCCAGGAATTAGAACCTTTCATTGGTGAGCAGTTGGCTTCTCTGCTTTATCTGGAGCCAGACAGCGAACTTACGGTAGGTTATGCATTTATTTCCTATTTATCTTGTTTTTAACATTCCCATTACCTTTCTGTTTTCTTACTAGCAGGCATACAACCTAGTCCATTGCAACCACAACTGATACTAGAATTTGGTCATCACATTTGAACACCATTTGCTGTGTTTTTTTTTTAACTCAGTTTTGTAATTGTGAAATCATGGTTGTGGGTGACCATAATTTATGTGCATAGAAGATTCATATAGCAGGGTTGTGCTAGAAAGAGGTGAAAAATATCACTAAATTTACAATATTTCTTTACACTAAAGATTTATTCTAATGGATATAATTGCTACTTTTAGATTGACTAAAATTTAATAATGGCACATTATATTCTCTTCATGGAATAAGGACTAACAATGCATATACACTCTTCTACTAGCGGTGGCACACCACATGTTCATATTGGTTGCTGCTAGTGCTATTTTGCTTAAAGAGAATAGCATGGTACATTTTTGTCGAAAAGCCTGGTCCACTTGTGTTTACTTGATATATATTATTTTAGTTACCATATGTTGCCTCTTTCTTTTTTTTTTTCAGTTGTTTGAAGTGTCCATTTCCTGTGTCTGATATTTTTTGAATATGGGTTCAGGCTATGCTAATTGCAGCAGAGGCCAAGCGAGAGGAGGAAAAGGCTAAGGGAGTCAGTGCTGACGAGGCAGCTGATAATCAAGATATTGTGCTGTTCGACGACAATGAAGAGGATGAGGAAGAGGAAAGTGAGGAGGAAGAAGAAGGCAACGGCCAAGAGTCTCAAGGGAGGGGAAGAGGAAGGGGGATGATGTGGCCGCCTCAAATGCCGATGATGCGTGGACCAATGATGGCAGGGCGTGGCTTCCCTCCCAACATGATGGGTGATGGCTTTGGTTTCGGCGGCGGTTTTGGCATGCCTGATCCTTTTGGCATGCCACGTGGCTTCCCGCCATTTGTTGGCCCAAGGTTCCCTGGGGACTTTGCTAGAGGCCCGATGCCTGGGATGGGCTTCCCGGGCAGGCCTCCGCAGCCTTTCCCTCTGGGTCTTGACATGATGATGGGCCCTGGCCGTGGTCCACTGATGGGAGGCATGGGGATGGGCGGGCCTGGACGGCCTAATCGCCCCATGGGTATGGCGCCCTTCATGCCCCTACCACCTCCAAACCGTGCTGCGAAGCGGGAGCAGAGAAGGCCAGGGGGTGACCGTGGGGACAGATTTGAAACAGCGTCATCAGAGCAGGGCAGCAGGGGCCATGATAACACTGGAAACTCTGGAGCAGATGGAGCCAGAGCCCAGTCTGGAGACAGGTATGGTAGAAGCGCCCTTCGGGACGATGACAGCGAGAGCGAAGAGGAGGCGGCTCCCAGGCGATCAAGGAAACGATAGAACGATATGGATTGGCTGAGATTCATGCTGTTAGTAGATATATGAGGTACTGGTGAAACAGAGCTGAGATGGACTAAATTTTCTCTCTCTTATTTTGTAAACTGAGATTAGAACTAAGATAGTGAAAAATGTGGATTATGTATAACTGGATGCTGTGGACAGTGGCATTGGTAGTTGAATTTTGCTCATGCGGGAAAGTTGTAAGTACATTGTGGCAGGCTGAGGTTATTCTAGTGGTGCATCACAGTATGGCTCATGAGTAGTTAGAAACTGGTAGAATAGCGTTGGCATGAACCATCTGTTCAGTTATGCCGTGCTTATCATCATAACAGTGTACACAAGTATACAACATGAAGATGATGGTTTATGGTTTTACATTGTGGGGTTTAACCTATGATTATATATAAATACACATTACCAAAATACGCTCAGCCTACAGTACATACCGCATTTCTTTTTACACTTGTTACCATTCTCGCATATTATTTGAAGTGGTTAGCACGAAGGTGCTATATTTAAATTATTTGGGTTTATATATGCTCGATGTACCCTTGCTTTATGTCTTGTGCAAGGTGTCTACGTACCTGTTCTCTTGCTTAGGCTTAAATGGGTTTTTGATTCACTTTAAATTACCAAACCGTCATGAGTTGCCGAAAAAAAATAAGGGCGTAGTGGTGCCGTCTGAATTGCTAGCCTGGGACATCTCCAATGTTCTGATGCGATAAGGACTCATAAGATTAAAAATACCGGCCGATCCTTCAACCTGTAGGACCACAATCTCCATGAGATAAGGTTTGGCCGGCAACCGGCTGGAAGCTGAAGCATATCACAATTGACTGGTGACTGATGAACAACCTATCAAAGTGATATATACGACTGTCATCTTGCCACCAGCTGCCATTTGGAGGAGAGTGACGCTAATGTGCCAAATCTGTAGTCACATTTGACATTGATAAGACTGATTTGTGTTGCTCTAGTCTTCGTCTCGGTCTGGTCAGTGAAATTTGACTGGTGGTTATTAATTCAAGCTAGATCCAGTGGCAAGTGCTACCTTCGAGTATAAAGGAGAGGCACCACGAGTTGCCTTACGCTAAAACAAACACAACCATCCTGACAACCAAATCCAGAGCTCCACCGGCAGCAATGGCGCTACTCCGAGAGTCGCTCTTGCTCACCTTCGTCTTCCTTGCATGCTCTCCTGGCTCTGTGTCCACAAGCAACACCACCGACTACCTCACGCTCATGTCGTTCAAGTCACATGTGAGCATGGACCCATCGGGAGCCCTGGTGAAATGGGGCAACCTGTCTGTTCCCATGTGCCAGTGGCCCGGTGTGGCATGCGGCTTGAAAGGAAGACGACTTGGCCGTGTGGTGGCGTTGAACCTCACCAGGCTCAACCTTGTTGGTACCATCGCCACTACGTTGGGCAACCTAACCTACTTGAGGCTGCTCGACCTTTCATGGAACCACTTCTATGGCATACTGCCACCAGAGCTTGGTAATCTTCATGACCTTGAGGCTCTTGCACTCGCAAACAACTCCATGGAAGGATATATTCCACCATCATTCTCGAATTGCAGTCACCTTGTCCTTATCTATCTCTATGGTAATAAGTTACGGGGTGAAATACCAAGCGAGTTCAGCTCGCTGCATAATCTCAAGGAGCTCTACCTAGGCGAAAATAGACTTACAGGAAAAATCCCTTCTAGCATTGGAAGCCTTGTGGGTCTGAAAGAGCTTGTCGTACAATTAAATAACTTGACAGGAGAAATCCCAACAGAGATAGGCAGCATTGTCAATCTCACCCTTTTATCTCTAGATGGCAATCAGTTATCTGGAACAATACCTGCTTCACTTGGAAACCTCTCAGCATTGACCATTCTCAGTCTTGCACTAAATGAACTAGAAGGAAGCATCCCACCACTGCAAGGCCTCTCGTCTCTCGGTCTACTTGACTTGGGGACAAACAAAACAAGCTAGAAGGAACCATCCCTCCTTGGCTAGGAAACCTCTCTTCACTAGTATCCATAGATCTCCAGAGAAATGGTCTAGTGGGTCAAATCCCAGAATCATTAGGAAACCTTGAACTTCTTACATCCCTTTCTCTCGTAGGGAACAAACTTTCAGGCTCGATACCCCATTCCATCGGAAACCTCCATAGGCTTAGCGAACTTTATCTAAACTTGAACGGGCTAGAAGGATCTTTGCCTCATTCGATGTTCAATCTCTCTTCTCTTGAAATCCTGGCGATAGCTAATAATAGATTGACTGGGGTTTTCCCACCTGATATGATCAGCAAGCTATCCAGACTAAAAGTATTGTCTATATCATACAATCAATTTCATGGTGTTCTCCCGTCATCCATATGCAATGCCACCGTGCTTCAATATATTGAAATAACAAGCACCTTCCTATCAGGAAGAATTCCGCAGTGCTTGGGAGCCCACCAAAGGAACCTGTCGGGAGTGGTGCTTCAAGAAAGTGAGTTCGAAGCAACAAATGATGCTGATTGGGGCTTCATGGCTAGTCTAGCCAATTGTAGCAATATGAAGACACTAAGTTTGGCCTCCAACAAACTCAGAGGTGTGCTTCCCAATTCAATTGCCAATTTTTCAATGGGAATGCGGTTTCTCAATATACAATACAACAGAATATCTGGAAAAATACCGGGAGGAATAGGGAACCTCGTCAACCTAGAGATACTTGATATGGCTCAAAATATTCTTTCAGGTGCTATTCCATCATCTCTCGTCAAACTCAAGAAGCTGAATATATTATATTTGTTAGATAACAATTTGTCAGGACCTGTTAGAAGAGTTAAGGGCTTATTGGGCCTTAGCCCATTAGGGTTAATTAGTCGCTTGCTTAGGGGCCAAGTCAACCCTCTCTATATAATGAGAGGGGATGTATCAATCTATAATCAAGCAAGAGATTAGAAGAAAATCCCTTCTCTCTTGCCGGCCGTGGGCAGAGCCCCGCGGCCGGCGTTCCTAGCGCCCAAAACCCTAGCCTCCGCTCCCTCTCACAGCAGCTGCCGCCCTGTGAACAGTACCCGCGGGTACTGTAGCGCAGGTACTGTTCACGCCGTCGCCGCCGCTCCCTCGCACCCACGCAGCCCCAACGACGTCCATAACATAGTGTTAGAAGAGTTAAGGGCTTATTGGGCCTTAGCCCATTAGGGTTAATTAGTCGCTTGCTTAGGGGCCAAGTCAACCCTCTCTATATAATGAGAGGGATGTATCAATCTATAATCAAGCAAGAGATTAGAAGGAAATCCTCTCTTTGCCGGCCGTGGGCGAGCCCCACGGCCGGCGCCTTAGCGCCCAAAACCCTAGCCTCCGCTCCCTCTCACAAAGAGCTGCCGCCACTGTGAACAGTACCCGCGGGTACTGTAGCGCGGGTACTGTTCACGCCGTCGCACCCACGCAGCCCCAACGACGTACATAACATCTGGTATCAGAGATCTTAGGTTCGATCATGTCCAGCCCTCCACCTGCGTCCTCCTCCGCCATACAGGCGTCATGACGAAACGAGCGGTTGTCGGCGGCAATCCTCGATCTCGGCAAGATGGTGGCCGGGATTCATGCGTTCCTTCTTGGAACGCAGCAGCACCACCCGCCCGACACCCCGCCACAGCAGGTACCCGCTGCCACCGCTCCGGCTTGGATCGCCGTTTGTCCGGAACCGATCTACACGGCGACGGCGTCCGAAGACATACCGCCCCTTCCATCCACCGGGGCTGTCATGGCTCATGGTGGCGCTCCAGCTGGGGCGTCCTTTTTCGGTGGGGTGGATGGCCCCTGTTCCACGGCGGCAGCCTGATGCCGACGTTCTCCGCCGTGCCACCCCCGTTGGACAGCATGGGCGCGGCGTCTTCGCCACCCCCCAACACGGCTCCACCACCGCCGCCCTACGTAAACACGTCCCACGGCGACGTCGTGGAGGACCAGGCGGTCGTTCCATCTCCACATGGCGGGCTCCCGGATCCACTCCCTGCTGCCGGCTACGGCGGCCTCCACGAGTTGCTGGCGGCGCCCTCTCCCACAGGCGTGCAACCGGTGGGCCACGTCCTTAGCGCGCTGGCGTTCTCATCCGCGGGTTGTGTTTTTTCTGCGGGCGGCGTGTTCCAACTCGGCGGAAGCAGCGGTAGGGGAGGAGTGTTCCTCTTTGTCACCAGCGAGGACTCCCTGCCTAGCGCCCCCCCTTTCCGCTCCCGGCCGCCGCGAGGACGTCTCCGGCCGGGCGCTGTCCACGACTAATTCCTAGTGGCCTTACTCGTGCTCCCCCCTCGTTCAGATGGTCTCCATGGGATCCCGGGGGCTGCAATCGCACAAGTTCGGCGCGGAGGGGTTCGCCTTATCGTTCGGAGTCAAAAATAAAGAGTCGGAGTCTAATTCGGGTTAGTTTATTTCAGGTCAATACAATAAACCGAGATGTAAAAGGCTTGATCTTAGGTGTTCGGTTTGTGTCTAGTGAAGTCCGAGTTAGCATCATTGTTAGGTCGCAGCTCGAGGACGAGCTGCATGTCCGGGTGGGGAGTAGTGTTAGAAGAGTTAAGGGCTTATTGGGCCTTAGCCCATTAGGGTTAATTAGTCGCTTGCTTAGGGGCCAAGTCAACCCTCTCTATATAATGAGAGGGATGTATCAATCTATAATCAAGCAAGAGATTAGAAGGAAATCCCTTCTCTCTTGCCGGCCGTGGGCAGAGCCCCGCGGCCGGCGTTCCTAGCGCCCAAAACCCTAGCCTCCGCTCCCTCTCACAGCTCTAGGAAATCTGACACAACTTACTAAACTTTTTCTTAGTGGTAATCACATCAGTGGACTCATACCTTCAAGTCTCGAAAACTGTCCATTAGAACTTTTGGATCTTTCTCACAATAATCTTTTTGGTTCAATACCTAAAGAACTATTTTTCATATCAACATTGTCGATTTACATGAACCTTTCAGATAATTCCTTGTCCGGGACTTTTCCATCAGAAGTGGGCAATCTCAAAAATCTCAATGAAATTGATTTTTCTAATAATAGGATTTCTAATGAGATCCCACACTCTATCAGTGAGTGTCAAAGTCTGATATATCTCAATTTATCAAGAAACATTCTTCAAGGGACAATTCCACTATCACTAGGAACTCTAAGGGGCCTCTTCACGCTGGATCTTTCCTACAATAATTTATCTGGGACCATACCTGAGACCCTTGCCAGATTAGCGGGTCTTTCTTCATTGAATCTCTCATTCAATAAATTCCAAGGTAGAGTTCCAATAGATGGCGTATTTCAGAATGCAAGTGCAGTTTTAGTCACTGGGAATGATGATCTGTGTGATGGCATCCCTCAACTAAAATTACCACCCTGCTCCAACCACGCCACCAAGAAGCCACATCTGAAGCTCGCCATTATAGTTTCCATATGTAGTGCATGTGTTTTTGTCACACTAGTAGTTGCACTATCCGCATTCCAAAAGAGCCAAAAGAGAAAAGCAATAAACATACAAAGTTCAATCTTGAGTGAGCAGCATATGAGGATTTCCTTTGCTGAATTGGCCAATGCAACAAATGGTTTTGCATCTCAAAACCTCATCGGAGCAGGGAGCTTTGGATCAGTATACAAAGGCATAATGAGAGTAAATGGTCAGGATGCAGTTGTTGCGGTTAAGGTACTCAACCTCATGCAACGTGGTACATCTCAAAGTTTTGTTGCAGAATGCAACACTTTAAGATGTGCTCGACATCTAAATCTTGTAAAGATATTAACCGTATGCTCAAGTATTGATTTTCAAGGACGTGAGTTCAAGGCCCTCTCATCTATGAGTTTTTACCAAATGGAAATTTGGACCATTGGCTACATCAACATATTATGGAAGAAGATGGTGAACAGAAGTCACTAGAGCTGATTGCAAGGCTACACATCGCAATTGATGTGGCAGCCTCGCTTGATTATCTACACCAACTTAAGCCAACACCAATTGTTCACTGTGATCTTAAGCCCAGCAATGTTCTCCTGGACTGTGACATGGTTGCTCATGTTGGTGATTTTGGGCTAGCACGGTTCTTGCATCAAGACAAAGATGAATCAAGTGGCTGGGCATTAATGAGGGGAACAGTTGGTTATGCAGCTCCAAGTGTGCATCTAATCCTTCTTTTCTAAGCAATCCACGATGTGAAGGACCGAGAGTGGCGACCAGAGGGGGGGTGAATGGGAGTCTAAAATTTCTTTCGAAACTTTCGACCAAGTGTCCCAAATTCAACCCCCCAAAATGAACACACACTCGACCGATAAATCCACGAGCCAACTGGTGGCTGGGTACCTTAGGAGATGTCCTAGAGGCACAGCGCACTATCGAGAAAGACCGAAGACAATCCCTCGAAGAAACGAGAAGAAACAACAAAACCGCGCGGACCCGGAAGTTGAACCGAACTTCCGGTGAGAGACCGGAAGTTGGACGAACTTCCGGTCGTGGACCGGAAGTTGCACCGGAAGTTGGACCGGAACTTCCTGTCAGCGACCAGAAGTTGGACCAGAACTTCCGATCAGAGACCGGAACTTCCGGTAAGAGCGCTTCGCAACTAAAACGGCGCAAACTCAAACACAACCTTGGACCGGAACTTCCGGTGGATGATCGGAACTTCCGGTTGGAGCGATCCGAAACAAGAACAACGCCCCGAAAATCGCCTCCTCACTTCGATCTTTCGATTGGTGGCCCAAATCTTCACCAACTGCCATGAAACTTGGTGAGGGTGAGCATGATCACAAGGCAGTAGGGGAGCTACCTCTAAGAGGTCATCACCCGATTTGAAGCCAATCAACGGAAAATCGAAAGGGAACGAAGAACACCACTAAAAACACCCTTGCACCTTGATTTAACCCGATCTATGCGCTCGTGAGGAATCGGATGAAATCCTTCGGTGGAAAGTATCTCCTCACGGCAAGGATCAAATAGAATCAAGTGGCACGCGCTAAGATGGATCACAACTCAAGAAATCAACTCGGGAACAAGAGGGGTAGAAGAAGAGAAACGAAGAACGCGATGAACAACAATCAAAACGCGAATCAACACATCAATCTAACCCCACGAGGAGACAAGGAGGATTCGGGACCTCCTTTCCCATGAGCAATCTGAGTTCTTACACACTAATTGAAGGAATTAGTGGACCTCTCACACTCAAGCACTCTAGAGGGAGGAAAACCTAGAAAATGAGGAAAATGAGCAAATGAAGAGGTGAAGGGGTAAGAGAGCTCCCCTCACCATACTTATCGACCGGGGCTTATTTCAAATTCCAGTTTTGCCCTTACATGACACCGAGCGTACTACCTAGCCCAAGGACATTGTAGTACAACTCCACCGAGCCGGATAGATATTTTGATCCGACGGCCACCGCGCCTTCTCACCGGTAGCTTCGCCTCGACGCGAACTCCCCGATGCCGCCACGTGCCGTCCGTCCGCCTCGGAACCTCCGCCAGGGTTTTGAGGCTCAACCCAGAAACCCGCCGGATGGTTTTGAGGCCTAAACCACCGAAACCCGTCTCCGTTGGTTTTGAGGTCCAAACCAACAAACCGGCCCATGACCTTGCACTTGTCGAAGCCAAGTGCCAGCAACGCGATCCCGCCCGGCGATTCCGGGTCCCTCAATCCAAGTCTCGATGCGTCCGCCCTTTCACCGCTCCCGGTCCATTCGACGCGGCCCGCCATCACTTAACCTTCACCTCGCCGTCGGCCACCGCCTCCATGCTCGACACCTGCACAACACAAGTCAAGACACATGTGGAACTCGTGGCTTTCACCACGGTCAGTAGCACCCCATCCGAGATGCTAGTAGTTGAATCAATCACGCATCATCACAACTGAACCACAAGTATAAACCTTGTGTTCGCACAATGTAGGCTAAAATTAAATTTAAGGTGTTTTATTTACTTAGGTATGTAAATATAAATATACAGTAAATAAAATCCGAAGAATATGAAAGAGCTAAAATCCCTAAAATTTACAGTTAGACACTAAAAAAATGGGTAAACTCTTTTATACTGACGTTATTGTGTGAACATACATCACAACTAGTGCAAAGCGCTCTCTGCGGCGCCTAGCAACGCCAGTTGAGTATACATGGGGTAGTTCTTGTCGAAACACTATATGTATATTTTTACAAAAATAGTACATAGCACGCACCCTTGCGCGCGTCGTGAGTTTAATAGAGATGTATCATCGAGTTGAATGTACATATGTAACATATAGGAAAGCTGAATTCTTTTCATGTAGGTCAGAGCACTTGCAAGAGGGAAGCTGAAACATTTTGTTAATGTAGATCAGAGCACTGGCATTACAGATACTATTTCACTTGCAAAAGAATATTAGACAACATATTAGGAGGAGGTTGGGTATATACTTTTACATTAAGCGACTACATAAGTCTTAACAATGTTCTGACCTCATGACATATATAGCACAGACTATCTTTGTGGCATGATAAGTAGCAGTGCTGTCTTGCACATAATTATACATATTTTCTGCACAAAGTGGTTTATGGAGTAGCTGTATATCTAAGTTGAGATGGCGCTGATGAGGTTCTCAGTATTTTGGTTCACAGTCAGAAAGGTCACTGTCAATGGAGACCGAGGCATACCTGCTGGATGAATCTGATTATCGATTTGCCGTTTTTAGATGTACTTGGTTGTGTTAAATGGGATGAGTCTGTATAGAAGACAAAGAACAATCTCTTTGCAAGCACCTTTTTTCAGTTTTTCTACTGGCTGGAAGGGGGCCGTACGGGCAGTGCCTTTGCCATGCGGTTTAGTTTCTTCAGCTTTGGTTCTGCAATTTATTATATATTAAAGCATATGAACATTTGTCTCAAGACGGATTGTATAAGAGCCTTTGCTCTTACGTGCCTCTAGTAAAATATCAGCGCCATAACAGAACTGAATGATTGATGCACAACTGATGGAAGGTACCTTTTTGGAGGGGAGTCCGTGGGTTCATGAAAATGATATTTGTGTTTTGTGTGCGTCTCCTTTTTTTTGTCTGTCTGGATGATGGCCATGGATCCTTCAGGTTTCTGATGAGGAAGATGAGTGCATCTGTCTTGGTCCTACATAATCGGCATGTCATATATTCTGGTAACTAACACAATGAATCAAATATGTCTGGGTCAACTGTAAATATAAAAGTATCTTGCTAAAACTTTCCTCCTTCTGAGGAGGGGGAAAAATATGTTCTATGCAGCTGCAGAAATGAAATAAGAGAGGAACTAATAATAATTCTAACCATAGCACAAACTAAAGAGCTAGAAAAGCAGCATCTTTCTTGTGTTATAAATAGAGTGTGTTTTGAAATTTCTGTTCAGAGTAGCCTTATTAACATCAGAGAAGACCCATAATAATTTATGTGCAAGGTTAATTAAGTAGGCCTGTCACCTCTTCTTGATTTTTATTGATTGCAAGGATACTGAAGTATGGCAATAATGTTGAAACCAGAACTCTGGAGGCATGAGGTGTGCATTAAGAAAGCAAGTAAAGGGAGTCTAAAAATAGGCAATACAAATTAACATGGATGAAGAGGACTGCAGTAACACGTTTTTGCTTAACAGGGTATTCCAGTAAGGCAAGGAACGGGGAAAATGGCTAACAGCAGTAAATGACAGGCTTGATTTCTGTATGTTTTTGCTAGACTTGTTAACAGGAATGGCATCCAAATCATGGATCACAGAGTAAATAAAAGAGGTGTGAGGTATCAATATGAATAAAACCAACCGGTTCATCATCACTCTGATCATCAAATAATCTTTTCTTTAGCAGGTCTCTTTTTATTGAGCACTGGTGATTTGCTTGGGCCGAGAGATATATAATATAATATTATTAATATGAGTGCAAGCCAATGAAGTACATATATTTTTTGAAAATGGAAAATACCATGTATGTATGACTAAAATATAAGGTACTTACTCAGTGGATTCATGATGAATGGGGCTGCCATCAGTCTGAGTCTGTGGTGGCGACTGCATAAAAATGGAAGAATGAGCAGATGTTACCTTCTGTCTGTCACAAAAAAAATATGAATGAGTAGACGTTACAACATGGTGCCAGTCATCAATTTCATTTGAACAGAGAATGTGGAGCAGTAGAGAACCGGGGGCTACTCCAAAATGGTGCCAGTCATGAACAGATTTAAGGGAATTGGCAATAAATTCCGGTAATTTGACCCTACTGATGTCACCAAATTCAGAACAGAAGTGGTTATATACTTCAAAAAATACTAAAAAAGGAGAGAAAAAAGGTTAGGCATTTTACTAAAGCACATTAATTCTTTATTTTGCTATTTTATTGTACACTTTTACATTTTCATATATTAATGATTTTACTATGGATATGCTACATTTTTCTTCATGAAAGTATAAATCTGAAAACAAATTCCCATGAACATGGAAAAGTAACCATACAGTGATCTAGGAAGTGTAAAAACTTGACGCCACCTCAGTTAGATACTATGAAACCTGAATTGATCCAGGCCAAACTAATATCAATATTGAGGCTACTGCACAAACATGGATACCTTGATAAAGCCAATGTCCTTGGTGTTGGTGTGGTGGCATTGCCTACAGCAGATAAGCCCACACTTCCTGATGCGTCCATAAGGAGAACATCTTTGAAAACAGAAGCATATTCAGACAAACAAGGCTATTTTGTCGTATCGTAAAATATAATCTTTGAACATGTAGTTTAAAAGTGGTCTACTTTACATTTTTTTACACAACACTTTTTATAAATAGGTGCTCTTATGTGTTGCATAGCCATCATAAATTACAATACCTCGACACTATAAAGATTAAAATAAAGATGTGTGAGAAAATCTAAGTAGAAGCAGAGGTAAATATTTATGTAATAGTTTTAGTGAAGCATAAAGCACACTGTAAAGCATCCAGTACCAACTTCTTTGGTATGAAGGGAACCAACAGGAAGGAAACATTCAATATCACAGTAGTCATGTATGGTGTGTAGAATTAACTAAAATACCATTTGGTTTGGTAAATTGGGCCAGCTTCTTTCTTAAAATTTTATCATTTACAGCAAGAGCCCTCAAAACACGTTAGAATTAATGTCCACAGAGTCGATACATGAGGTACTTAGGCACACCATCAGTAAATTAGAAAATGATTGGCTATGTGAAACTGAACCTATATCAGCAGTGCACATTTTAGACTGAAAAAACAAACGGATCTTGTAAATCGATCAAATTGAATAATAGTACAAATAGATTGTGTGAAGCAGAGTACAAATAAAACTTAAGAGATATTAAAAACATTTAGATTGCAAAGCTGAATTTATTCTTACCAAGAGTGGTTGTTCTACTTTTTTTTTCATGCCACGCAATCATCCACCCATTACACTGATCTCCAATATTGTTAGGATCCTACAACAGGTATTGTTTTTTTTTTACAAATTTAGCCTATAAAAGGAGGAGCTCCTTCTGATCCTTACAGGTAATTACATAAAGCTTTTGTACCAAAGGCAATTGCAGATAATGGCATGAAGCAAACCAAAAATTTATTAGCTGGTATAGAAAGCAAGACCTTCAGTTGCTGCTGCTGAACCTGGACTCGAGCCATCCCCTCAATGCGTGCTCGTGCCTCTGCACTTTGGTGCTGCCCGTTCACAATTTATTTGAGTATATGCTATCCATCTGGTGAAACTAATGGTGCAGTAAGAGCAAAAGAAATATCAATAGGCCATTTTCCTTCTTATTTGTCTTGTCATTAAATTGATAGCATCAGATTTTCATGCTTTTGAATAATTTACTTTCAGATATATCAGATATGTAGTATGTCATCAATACCTGATCCAAGACTATTTGAGTATTTTACTCTGCTCTTAAACCCTGCATTTGCAAAAGAAAAACATGGCAGAAGAACATAGAAAAATATGAAACAAACTATAGATGAAATTCAAATCTTCAGATAGGTAGATAACAATACAGAAACATCAGTAAAAGGTAAACTCCCAAAGTCAAAAAAATGAATCTGTAACAATATGCATGGTTATCACTACCCATTTCATTTAGGCAAACCTAAATATTCTTGAGCCTAGAGGAGCAGAGGGCCCATAAATCGGGACCTTAATCCTTACCTTAGCAAACTGAACAGACAGGGCTCAAACCTCATTGTCCATGCATACATCTAGAAGCTTCTTATATGCTTCATTCATCTTCTGCTTCTTTTCACAGGATACATGCCAAGCTGCAGATGCAGGATTATAAATGAATCTTGGTTTCATTGCAGTCATGAAAAAAAAACATGGACATAACTAACGGATATGCTAATTGTAACTCAATTTGACAACATGTCCAGTAAAACACTAAAATGAGAGAAGCACAGCCACCTAAGGATGGACCATTGTACTGAAGACATGACACATTAGAGCAAAACTGATAAGCACTGATCATAATCGATTGGGTGGTAGAAGCAATTAGGCCCTGTATATTTTATTGATAGAAGTAGTATCAAAATTCTAAATTGAGATATGGAGATGAAATCCATGTGGGAAAATTTTAATATATATATACAAAGTCAACACCTAACTGTCATAGAATAATAAAAGCTAATAAATAGCTAAAGTAATAAGTAAAAATGAGTTCTGAATCAGTTCTTCATTTTGTAAATCCAAATGTGACTAATTAGGATCGGTTGTAGATAATCATTTATCATATTGTAAAAGCAATTGCACGATGTGTTGAGCTGACTGAAATCATGGAACCCTAGTACTCACCTTGATGTGGCTACAGACATCAGACTGAGACTATGCAGTTGCACTTTTGGAGCGTGGAGTAGACAGGAGGAATAGGAGACGAACCTACCAAGGCAGGAGGCCCGATTTTCTTTGTATATATCCAGGCTGAAAAGTAAATCCAACAAGATTAGAAAACTTGCAGGATTAAGGAACTAAAAAAAAGACCTCACAAATCAAAGGATAAAGAAGCTGAACACAACGATTACAATAAAATGCACCTTAACTGCAGGTATGAGCCGGTAAATATTAGCAGTAGGTAAATGCAGTTCTGTGGCCATTAATCAAAAATAGAGATGAGAAATGGTGTACTAATAAAGCTGAAGCGCTGTGATTTTTTTAGCACTGGGAAGATCACATAATTCATGGTAGCAGTAGCAAAATTGCAGTTGTATGTTGGCATCATAGCTGGTTGAACAACACACTATGTAAACATACTGTTGAATCTTTGGTCTTAGAACAAATGTAATAGGCAAGTGAGGTCCTTAAAATAAGCAAATCATCATTACAAAAATCATGATTCAATAATGGAAGAAAGATGGACATAAAAATTCATGTGCGTGTTTTATGTGCGTGTAGATGATACAAATGTACCAATTCACTGTATAGGCAGAGATAGAAAAATTACTTTAACTGTGCCAAAGATAATGAGCAGCACGTAAGCGAACAGTGCAAGAATTGAAACTTTGATTCGTTCTGGTCCTGAAAATCACACAGAAAAAGGTCAGTTTCCTCTCCCAACCTGTATCTGCTAATAGAACCAGTAAATTTGTGTTCATATACAATTCAAAAGTATTACTTCATAAACAGAATGAACTTTTTGAAATCAGCAGATGAAAATAGCAATTGTATGTTTTAAGGTCAGCCATGTGGTCATGATGCCATATTAAGCCAATAAGGGTTAGAAATATGGGAATGTTGAAAATAGCAGTATGAAGATTTCGACACTTGAAGAGGTTCAATGTAAAGTTTCTCTAAAATTATGCGGGGAGAAAACAAAGTAAATGGAGAGGGGTGGCATGCTTTCACCTGATTACTTTATTGTCGAGTCCATTACCCTGTATTCCACCACTGGCCATGAGCTGTGAAAATCGATTTTAGAACTCATTTAAGATCTATTGTAAAAGCCAAATTGGATGGAGTTACTGAAGTTGATGTAGAGTCACCTAACCTTGTAACATAAAAATATATGGCAAGCAAGGTAGGTCATCTTCAGCACTTAGAAGATAGAAATTCTTTGCCTTTTTTCTGTCATTACTCCTATAAACCTGCAAAACTTTTTAACACTGCAAAACTTTGTTCTCAAGTAAATTAAATATTCTGAGATCACGCTACATCATATTCTGAGATCTTTTTGAACATAATTTTTGAGCTCAGCAATATAGGTAATGAACAGAGAGCAGAATGATTTGGGGAGGCGGAGGAAACAATTCACTGGAGACTTACAAACACAATGTACTATGGATGCATGACCTGCATAGAGAGCCAAAAGACTTGTGAAAGAATAAATATTTCACTGTAGCTTCATACAGGTAAGAACATGTCTTTAATAATAAATAAGAAAGAAAAGAAGCATAAGGCCTGCATGGTCCAATCTATTCGCAGCAACTATTAAAAAAATAAGATTGATTCAGAGATTAAGTTTGGAAACCACTTTACCAAACAAAAAAAAATCAGGTATGTATCAGGTTATACACATACTCCCTCCGTCCCTTTTTATTTGTCGCCGTGGGATGCGTGCCACAAGTTTGACTTGATTTATAGAAAATACATACAATATTTATATCTCCAAATAATTTTGTTAAAAACTAGATCCAAAGATCTTTCCGATGATATTAATTATGATACTAATTGATGATATTTATTATTTATTAAAATTGCCGGCATTTGTGTCTCGGGAAGCGGGCGACAAATAAAAAAGGACGGAGGGAGTAATTAGCACTTGAAGAAAATTGCAGTTATCATATCATTCTTATTCCTTGTATATGTAAAATAGAATCTCTCCAAAACTTCAGTAGAGAACATGAAGAATGTAAAATTGAAAACAAGAGAACGCCTCAAACAAACATGGCCACACCATGGCAGCAACAACAAATGGCGTTAGGGTCTTACTCCCCCTAAACGAATGGTCTATCAATATGTTAGGCTGATCATCACTGCATATGCCAAAGTGCTTCAATTTAAGAAGAATAGAATACGGAGATTATAGCAATGGTGATCATCACCGTATATACCATAGCATGAGACTATACTCAACTTAAATGCCAAAAAACCACATGACAAAAATTGGCATATGCTTAGATTGATATATCTTTATCATCAGCACTGGCATATGCTCAGAAATAATTTTGTACTAATACAGTTATTTGCTCAGGACAAAAAGACAAGGGTACCCAATAGACAATAGTATCAGCACCATGGTGGAGTAGAGCGAGGGTATGAGAGATGGCGCCTTGAAAATTGACGAACCTGCCTCCATCCACACGAACCGTGTGGAAGAGACGAAGACAGGCATCTAGGGTTTCTCCAAGCACTGAAGGATGCTCGGTGCCAGAGAGGCGAAACCCTAGGTCGGCACCTCCGCGGCGCTCGGATCCACCGTCGCCCTGCCCGTGTGGCGCGAGGGGGCAGTGGAGGAGGAGATGGGCGGCGGCCGCAACGTCGAGGGCCGGCCAGCAGAGGCCCGCTCGCGCCGCCGCCCGTCCAGCCATCGAGGGAGATCGGGAGAGAGAAAAAGGGAGGAGAAGAGGTTGCCAGGACTCAGCTGCGGTGGGGGACGAAGGGAGAGGAGGGCGCCGCTGCGCCGCCGCCGCTGGGTGCGGCTTCGCCCCGCCCGTCGCTGCGTTCGAGAGGGAGAGGCCTGCGTGCGTTTTTTTTAAGAAGCTGAAGCTGGAGGCTTCTATATATCTGGTTTCGTCGATTCTGATGAGAAGCCGTTGCTAATCAGCTTTCCATTAGAATTTGGTAATGGAATCAGCTTCTGAATGATTAATTAGCTTCTAATATAATCAGAGAAGTTAAATCTGAGCCATACAACCACCTAATCAAAGGGCACACAGAATTTTGAATGGCGTGGACCGTGGTTCTCTCCAGGAGTCTGTGCAAGTTTAATATCTTAAAAATGCTCCTTAAACAACTTTATTAAAAAGGAATTCATGTTGTTTAGTTTCAGAGTATGGACTTGGCAATGAAGTCTCCACTCATGGTGATGTTTACAGCTTCGGCATATTGTTGCTGGAGATGTTGACTGGAAAAAAAAAACCAACAGACAATGAATTTGGAGAAGCCAGACAGAGTCAGTGTTATTGTGGATCAACAGCTACTAATAGAGACCGATGATGAACCAAGCAGCTCAAACTGCAGCAGTATGAGAAACATGAGGATTGCCTGCATCACTTCAATTTTGCAGGTTGGGATTTCCTGTTCAGACGTGGTGCCAACAAATCGCCCATCAATCGGAGATGCTCTGAAAGAGTTGCAAGCAATTAGAGACTGGTTTCAGAAGCACCTCTGCTTGAAGGGTCGTCGTCAGGTAGCTCAAGTGTGAAGGATTTCTTATGTGTTGTCTCCAATATATGAGCAGTGTGGTTAAAACTAGGACATGAGTTGTAACTAATGGTAAGAGAGAAACTTTGGGTCCTACTTTGTTTCCCTAAGGGTTGTAGCCTGTTCCTACAGGTGTTTGGAGACCTACGCAAACCAACTACTCATATACAAGGTTTTTGTTTTGAATATGTGCATAACTTGAACCCGTGCTCTGTACGAAGATACATTCAAGACTAAGCACACTTTCATTTGCCCCTAGAACGACTAGTATTGGGGGACGATGAGTACATGAGTAGGCATGCAAAGAAAGCAGTGGCAAGGCAAGATGAGATTGTTGAGCTGGCGGTGTGCCACAATTTTTTTTTTTTTTTTTTTTGGAAATTTTCGTTTATGAGCGAAATTTGTGCAATAATGTTTGCAAGAACTATTTGCTGTGCTTTTTCTCCATGCTTATCATCGTAACAGTGCACAGAGACATGCAAACATCATGAGTATGAGCTATGTATTGTATGATCCAATCATGTACTGCAGTGTTTTTGTTCTCCGATCGATGAACCGTGATTGCTGGCGTAGTGATCTGCGCTAAGGCTATCAAAGACTCATCGGTATCCAATTCTACCGCGCCCACTTATCACTTTATCTAAATATATCCATGTGAGATCTAGTTTTAAAGGATTAATTAAAACGAATTTAATGGTGCAATCGCAAGAGTTATAACATTCTTTTTAAGATGAATTAATGGGGCCCGCTACTAGAATCTTGCATGTGCGTGCATGCTGCGCCCTCCCTCGTTCTGATTGGTGCGTGGTGGGGCTGTCAGGTCTAGCGTATGTCCGCTAGTGCGCTGGAAATAAAGAACCGGAGTGTATGGAATGGTATACCGGCTGCCGCTGCAGCTTATTTTCCGGCATATACTTACGTGGCTGGTACCGTCCGTCATTGCGGATTGCAGCGCGGGTAGTCTAATTCGCTAAAGTTGGGTAAAAGTGCAGCACGACAAATTTGAGGAGCCGTCGTCGGTTTGCAGTGAGTGGATGGAACACGGAGAAATCTGCAGATTCCTGGGCGTCCGGCACCGGCACCGGTACCAGAGCCGCCGTCGCCTCACCCGCCAACGCCGTCCACTGTCGTCCCACTGCCTCGCCTGCCGCGCCGAGCCGGGGCGTGCGCGGGGACTGCCGCCGCCGCCTCGCCCGAAGCGGCCGCGCGGACGCCATGGCGACAAGCGCCTCGTCGAAGCTGCTAGACTTCTTCTTAGCCTTCCCATCGTTCACCGAGCCAGCCTGCGCCGCCGCTCCTGCCTTGCTCCTGCTCCTGCCCATGCTCTTATCCGGCTTGGCGCGGCGGGTGAGGGGAGGGCGGAGGCACAGCTGGAGGTCACGCGGTGGAGCTCGAGGAGCGGGTCCGGCAGGTGGCCACGGAGGCGCAGGCGTGGTGCGGCGTCGCGCAAGGCCGAGGTCGTCGCCAGTGAGGTGCTCCTCCTACGCTTGCCTTCTTGTGGTTGCGCTGCTGACGCCAGGTGCTCGATGAAATGGCAATGAGGTAAGCAAGAAGAAGGTACGGTTGTAAGGCCTACCAGATTGTCTGATGCAGAGTACTCATACATATCTGTACAAGCGAACAAACATGATCTGTATTCAGCCTGGCCCGTCTCGTGCATAGTAAACAAATATGAGCAGTTGCACCTAGTTATCCTGTTCGATTCCAGCATCTCTTAATGCATCTTGATGATCAAAATTACACACTTATTGGCATAAAAATTGATTGTCTCTCTTATTTTCTTTACTGAGATTAGAAGCAAAATAGTGAAAAGTGTGGATTATTGCTTAGGCAGAAAAGGTTTGGTGGAAAAGGCGTAAGCACATTGTGGCAGGCTGAGATTATTCTAGTGGTGCATCACAGTATGACTCATGAGTTAGAAACTGGTAGACATGTCCAGTGTGTGATGCCACATATAATGATTTTTCTATTGCACCATAACCTACCTATGGGGCTCACAAGTCCAACCAATAAGGAAGATAATCTCCATGAGACAAAAGATTTAATTTGGCGGCAGCCGGCAGCAAGCCGAAGGATTCCAGGATGGAGTAGCAGTGTGATGACCATTTGACCAACCTGCTCTACCAAAGCAAAGTATATCCCACTTTCGCTTTCATCTTCCCCACAAGCTGCCAACTCTGTCCTTACATCACAATTGACAAAACTGATTTGCATTGCTCTAGTCTTCATCTTTGTTCAGTGAAACATTTGACTACAGGTTATTAATTCGAGCTGAACCCATTGGCAACTGGCAAGTGCTACCTTGGAATACAAATTAGAGGTACCACGAGTTGCCTTCTGCTAAAGCAAACACAGAGTTCCTCAGGCAGCAATGGCACTACGCCGAGAGTCGCTCTTTCTCACCTTTGTCTTGCTTGCATGTTCTCCTGGCTCTGACTCCACAAACAACACCACCGACCATGGCGCGCTCATGTCGTTCAAGTCACACGTGAGCATGGACCCTTCGGGAGCCCTGCGGCAATGGGGCAACCTGTCTGTTCCTATGTGCCAGTGGCCTGGTGTGGCATGCGGCTTCAAGGGACGCCGACTTGGCCGTGTGGTGGCGTTGAACCTCACCAGGCTCAACCTTGCTGGCACCATCGCCACTGCGCTGGGAAACCTAACCTATCTGAGGCTACTCGACCTTTCATGGAACCACTTCCATGGCATCATTCCACCAGAGCTTGGTAATCTCCGTGACCTTGAGAATCTTGTACTTGAAGAAAACTCCATACAAGGATACATTCCACCATCACTCTCGAACTGCAGACATCTTGTCACCATTGTTCTTCATGGCAATAAGTTACAGGGTGAAATACCAAGCGAGTTCAGTTCACTGTATAATCTCGAATACCTCTACCTCAGCCAAAACAACCTTACAGGAAAAATCCCTTCTAGCATTGGAAGACTTGTGAGTCTGAAAGAGCTTGCCCTATATCATAACAAGCTGACAGGAGAAATTCCAACAGAGATAGGCAGCATTGTCAATCTCACCTTCTTATCTTTAGGTTTCAACCATTTCTCTGGAACGATTCCTGCTTCACTTGGAAATCTCTCAGCATTGATCTTTCTCGGTATTGCAGAAAATGAACTAGAAGGAAGCATTCCACCACTGCAAGGCCTCTCGTCTCTCAATTTTCTTGAGTTGGGGGTAAACAAGCTAGAAGGATCTATCCCTCCTTGCTTAGGTAACCTCTCTTCACTAGTATTTATAGACCTCAAGGACAATGGTCTAGTAGGTCAAATCCCAGAATCGTTAGGAAATCTTGAGCTTCTTACAGTACTTTCTCTCACAGGCAACAAGCTTTCAGGTTTGATACCCCATTCCATAGGAAACCTCCATGCCCTTAACAAACTTTATCTAAATGAGAACAAGCTAGAAGGATCTTTGCCTTATTCGATGTTGAACCTCTCTTCTCTTGAAAATTTGGCAATAGATCACAACAGCTTGACTGGGGTTTTGCCACCTGATATAGGCAGCAAACTATTTAAATTAAAATTATTCGCTATATCAAATAATCAATTTCATGGCACGCTCCCATCATCCATATGCAATGCTTCCATGCTTCAATATATTGAAATAGTAAACACCTTCGTGTCTGGAAGAATTCCCCAGTGCTTGGGGATTCACCAAATGAACCTATACGCAGTGTTTTTTGCAGGGAGTGAGTTTGAAGCAACAAATGATGCTGATTGGGACTTCATGTCTAGTCTAACAAATTGTAGCAATATGAGGAAACTAGATTTGGGTTCCAACAAACTCAAAGGGGTGCTTCCCCAATCTATTGCTAATTTTTCAACAGGAATGGAGTTTCTTAGCATAGAAGACAACAAAATAATTGGAACAATACCTGGAGTAATAGGGAACCTTGTCAACCTAAACACACTTGGTATGGGTCAAAATATTCTTTTAGGCACCATTCCATCATCTCTCGGCAAACTCAAGAAGTTGAATATATTATCTTTATTAAACAATGCTTTTTCAGGACCCATCCCTGTAGCTCTAGGAAATCTGACACAACTTACTAAACTCTTTCTTAGTGGTAATCACATCAGTGGACTCATACCTTCAAGTCTCAAAAACTGTCCATTAGAACTTTTGGATATTTCTCACAACAATCTTTCCGGTTCAATACCTAAAGAACTATTTTTCATATCAACACTATCAATTTACTTGAATATATCACATAATTTCTTGTCAGGGACTTTGCCATCACAAGTCGGCAATCTAAAAAATATCAATGAAATTGATTTTTCTAACAATATGATCCATAATGAGATCCCAGACTCTATCAGTGAGTGTCAAAGTCTGGTACATCTCAATTTATCTAGAAACATCCTTCAAGGGACAATTCCAGTATCACTGGGAACTCTAAGGGGCCTCTTCAATCTTGATCTTTCCTACAATAATTTATCTGGTACCATACCTGAGAACCTTGCCAAATTAGCAGGTCTTTCTTCATTGAACCTCTCGTTCAATGAATTCCAAGGTAGAGTTCCAACAGATGGGATATTTCAGAATGCAACTGCAGTTTTAGTCACTGGGAATGATGGCCTGTGTGGTGGCATCCCTCAACTAAAATTACCACCCTGCTCCAACCACGCCACCAAGAAGCCACATCAGAAACTCGCCATTATAGTTTCCATATGTAGTGCATGTGTTTTTGTCACACTAGTAGTTGCACTGTCCGCATTCCACCAAAAGAGCCAAAAGACAAAAGCAATAAACCTGCAAAGGTTAATCTTGAGTGAGCAGCATGTGAGGATTTCCTTTGCTGAATTGGCCAATGCAACAAATGGTTTTGCATCTCAAAACCTCATCGGAGCAGGGAGCTTTGGATCAGTATACAAAGGCAGAATGAGAGTAAATGGTCAGGATGCAGTTGTCGCTGTTAAAGTACTCAACCTCATGCAACATGGCGCATCTCAAAGTTTTGTTGCAGAATGCAACACTTTAAGATGTGCTCGACATCGAAATCTTGTAAAGATATTAACCGTCTGCTCAAGTATTGATTTTCAAGGACGTGAATTCAAGGCCCTCATCTATGAGTTTTTAACAAATGGAAATTTGGACCAATGGCTACACCAACATACTATTGAAGAAGATGGTGAACACAAGTCACTAGAACTGATTGCAAGGCTACACATCGCAATTGATGTGGCAGCCTCGCTTGATTATCTACACCAACATAAACCAACGCCAATTGTTCACTGTGATCTTAAGCCAAGCAATGTTCTCCTGGACAATGACATGGTTGCTCACGTTGGTGATTTTGGGCTAGCACGTTTCTTGCATCAAGACAAAGATGAATCTAGTGGCTGGGTATCAATGAGAGGATCAATTGGTTATGCAGCTCCAGGTATACTTCTATTTTATCTCTTCTAATTAATCCACAACGTAGGCTATAGCTAAATTTAAGACTTTTTGGGTGTTTTACTTACTGAAATGTCTAAATATATCTCAAAATAGCTAAAATTTAAAGAATATGAAAGAGTTAAAATCTCTGAATTTTATATTTAGACACTAAAATAAATAGGTAAGCTTAGTGTTTTGGAAATGAACTTTCTACTAATGTTATTGTATGAACATATATGAAAAATTCTCCATAA
Source organism: Chrysopogon serrulatus (assembly GCA_015844335.1). Lineage (NCBI taxonomy): Eukaryota > Viridiplantae > Streptophyta > Magnoliopsida > Poales > Poaceae > Chrysopogon > Chrysopogon serrulatus. Next base: position 39,713 of record JADLZL010005900.1, on the reverse strand, counting down.
ACAACTTTCCTAAAAAGAAATTCATGTTGTTTGGTTTCAGAATATGGACTTGGCAATGAAGTCTCCACTCATGGCGATGTATACAGCTTCGGCATATTGTTACTGGAGATGTTTACTGGAAAAAGACCAACTGACAACGAATTTGGAGAAGCCATTGGGCTCAGAAACCATGTTAAAATGGCATTGCCAGACAGAGTGAGTGTTATTGTGGATCAACAGCTCCTAACAGATGAGACAGAAGATGACGAACCAAGCACCTCAAACTCCAGCAGTATTAGAGGCGTGAGGATTTCTTGCATCGCTTCAGTTCTGCAGGTTGGGATTCTCTGTTCAGATGAGACGCCAACAGACCGCCCGCCAATCAGAGAAGCTCTGAAAGAGTTGGAAGCAATTAGAGATAAATTTCAGGAGCACCTGTGAAGTGAAGTGGTGTGTCATCAGGTAGCCAAAGTGTGAAGGATTTCTCATGTGTTAGAATTATTATGTCAGATATAGTATGTACAATTTGGTTAAAGTTTAGGGCTGTCAAGTTGTAATTCGTGGTTAAGAGATACTCCTGGGTTTAACCAAATTTAAATAAGTAATAAATAATAACTATCAATTTTGTACGATAGTAAATATGTATTATTGTAATCGCTAGGGAATATATTTATTTGGTGTAATACCAAATATTTGTACTTTTTTTTTGAATGTTTTGGTGTACCACAGATTCACAGCACGAGCTAGAAAATTGTACGACAGACGTTGGCAGGAACCATCTGGTGTGCTTTTGTCCAGGTTCAGGAATTAGCGTCATGAGGATAAGCTCTATATATAAACTATAATGTAGGGTTCAATCATGTACCGTTGCTACTATACTACGAGCGGTTAGGAGAAGAGGCTGGGAACAGCCGTACCCTACCCTGGGCCGCAGTGCTATCATTGTAATCTTTTTTTTTGAGGTTTACTATCATTGTAATCTCCGAGGGAAGGGGGGATGCACCGTGATTGCCGCCGCGATGGTCCTCCGCCGGCGCTAAAGTTGGGTAAAAGTGGATGCACAGGAGGACGGGCCAATTTGAGGCGCCGTCGTAGGTTAGCAGCGAGGGCAAAGCAGGCAAGGCACTCCAGTACCAACTGCAGATTACTAGTAGTACTCAATTGTCCATTCGATTCGCATGTACGTAGTAGATGAGATGAGAATCCAGTGGCCAGGTGACTGGTGCAGATTCCTCCGTCGTCGGCACCGGCACCGGCAGCGGACCAACCACCAGGCAGGCAGCCGCAGTGCGTGATCGCGTTCTCACCTGGCCGGGGCTGGCAGCGGCAGGAGCACCTGGCGAATTGGACAGACATGGCCACCTGAGGCCTCACTGTCGTGGCTGTCGGCGTCCACCGCTGTCCACTGGGGGCGCAGCTTCTCCAGTCAGTGAGTCGCGTGTTTCACTCTCCAACCTGGCATCACTCGCGATTCAGGATCCAGGCAGCACTCCTCCATCCTTTTCCCTTTCCCCAGCTAGGCCAGCCGCAGCCGGTGGTGCGTGCCTGGGAGTGGATGGCGATGGAGCACGCACCGCACGAGATCGGGGCGCGGGGCCGCCCGGAGATCGGACTGGGACGGACGAATCCTCATCTCACTCATCATGCAGAATTGGAGACGGAATGGAGCTCAGCTCCCCCATCATCGCCCATCGGAGAGAATAGGAATTGGAGGAGAGATGCCCCCCAAGCCGCGACCTTGTCCTTGGCCTCGGCCCTCTGGGAGAGGAAAGACGAAACAAGTGGGTGGCGTGTGCCATTCTGCTCCACACATACATGCTGCTGCCTCTTTCGACCTCAGCTCAGCTCAGCTCGCTCGTCGTCATCCAGAAGCAGAACCAGAACCCCCCATTCCAGGAGGCTCCAGCCAAAGCCAAGGACAGACAGGCACCCCCACTTGACTTGTTGCCTTCTTCGTAGGGCCGGCCATCCGCCCATCCCCACCCCACTGCAGGGGACAGAGATGATCGTCCGTGTCTTGTGTAGACGTATTCCCTTTCCTCCGGCGTTTTTCACATGAGAGAAAGATGGATGGAAACGAACTTGGATCCATCGGACCCGGTTCTGGATAACGGACACGCAAAAGTTGAGAACTGGTAGAGATCTGCACTAACGGATCATGGATGCATGGATGATGGAGGCCTAGATAGATGGGCATCGCATTCACATCTGCACTCCCCCCCTCACCACAGACTGACCTTCAGGAAAGGGAAGGAGGGGAGGTCACAGGTCACGCTCAGCCGATCCATCCATCCATTCCCATTTCCTTTCCTCCTCGTCGCCCACCGGAACTCCCAGTTCACTCGACGATTTTCACCGGTACTACAGTGCAGTGGACTGCAGGCACCATCAGCTGGTCAGATGAGATGGGGACGCAAACCCACATGGGGATGCATCGATGGTCGGCCCCCCACGGCCCACCCCAGTCACTGTCCCGTCCCAATGCCAATGGAAGGAATGATGCCGATGCCGTGCCCCTCGTCAGAAGTCTTCATCCCTCCTCCAACCCCAACTCCAATCCAACCCAAAGAAAAGGCCAGACATTTGCCAATCCGGATGTGAATCTGCGGCGTCTGCGTCCACACCTCACAGGTTCCTTCTACTCCTACTACTAGGACAAACACCGCACCAGTCACCAGACAAACTCCCCCTCTTCCCTACGCACCAGAGGCCGGCCGGCTTGGCCGGCCAGGCGCCCATTGTCCGTAAAAGGACTGGCTTTGGACACTTCTATAGATCTGGAGGAAGAAGCAAAGGCCATGTCAGAAAGGTTTACAAATGGAAAGCTCTTGGTCTTCAGCGACAGCGAGCTCAGCTACCAACCAGCTCGCGGCTAGTAAAGTCCGGAGCCAAACTTTGTCCTGGACCGACCCTACTTGGAATGAAACACGTTTCACTTGCCAATGATGCAAGCAATGCGCAGAGGATGACAGGACCACCTCCCTCCTCCAGTCCTGCCTGGTTGCTCAAGTGGAACCAAAAACGCCATCATTCTGGCTGTGTGCTAGGCAACAAGAGGGCTATATTACCTGCCTACATTCACAGGATTAGTATTTCTCCATACAAGAACAAAGTTTCAGCATGTTGTATACCAACGGCCGGGGCTGGTAGTTTTCTACTTAGGAGTCGAATATCATACGACGGACAGAATTATTAGATGGTACATAACTCGGAGAGCTAAGGCTTGATCTGCACTGAACTTCCATTCCAGCTCCATCCATTCCAGTTCCCAGCTGGTCGCAAACCATTGGAAGCACGCCCTTAAGCTCCGGGTCAGGTCGCAGACGAGCCCTAACCTCAGGGCGTATAGATTGCCGCGTGCGCCCTAGCTTCGGCTCATCAGAACTCGACCGAGCCGACGGACGCGATCCCGGTGCTCAGGCTTCTTGACTCCTGCCTGCTAACGTAGTCGTCACAGCTGTTACCTAGCCTCCGGGCTGGGCCTGAGCTCAGGAGCTCCAGCCCCTTCCCCATCTGCTGCACCTCCTGCGGTGAGAGTATCTTTATGCAGGAGACCGTACTCACGAATTCCCTGCAGGATGCAACGGGCAGCAGTGTAAGGTAAGAGTTTGGGAATGGAACAGATTGAAATTTGCTGATAGACGGACGGTGATGAGAACTTACTGCCAAGGGTCATCGCCCACGAGAAGGACGTCCTCCTCGCGGTCGACGAATACAAGCTGCCAGCCTGATCTCAAAGGGTCTTCCAACTGGCCCTCAAGGCCAAATAGGCGCCCTAGCTCCCTACGAAGCTCATGATAGCTACTAAACCTAGTGATATCGAGCGACCTTCCGTAGGTTCCAGATTTGTAAACCTGTTATTCAAGGGGAAGCAAATGTGTAGATTAGTGCCAGTGTAGGCAATAAGTTATGAGAGAACTAAAAAGGTAAACAGAACCTCATAGACTAGCTTCTTATAAAGTGCTTACAGGTACACCATTGTTTTATAATAAAATGCTCAAAAAGCTTAATTGCATGATAATCCATTATATTTGGTTGCAAATTGTAAGCAATAGCAGTGCACAAATTTCAGACAGTTGTGAGCAAATCATTAAATATTCTGGCAATCACATGTGCAGAGCATAATAAATAAAGTTCAATTCACAAAAGGAACATTGATCCCTTCTCATAAAAGAAATTACTCACCTTCACGAAGGTTGCTGGTGGTCGGTTCACCTGGTCAGAATTATCTGAACATGGTGGCACGTACCCAGAATCATCTAAGCAGCCTGAAGAATTTAGAGTATGATCCAAAGGAAAATCATTGTGAGAAGGGCTCAGGAAATTGGAGGTGGAGTAAGGTATAGCAGATGAATCATTCCCATTTTGGAGACCAGGTATGCCCCCTTGCATTAGCAGTGACTGTGATTCTATACTAACACCAAACAAGAGATGATTTTGAGGATCAGAGTTCACATCTTGATCCACCAAGCACCCTCTTCCAGGAAGTGGTGCCAACGCAGAGCTATGGGGCATACTAGTTGGTGTAGAGTCCAATTGCTCCATCTGGGACGAAACCTGGGGCCGAGAAGGAAGCAAAGACTCCACCGCAACTCGCTTCGATGACCATGGGTCGCTGACAGGTATTGCAGTGGGCCTCGGCATACTGAGGTGAGAAACTGCTTCTGTTGAGAATGGCCTAAGTGTATTTTGCATGGTGTTGGCACTGGATGGAGACAATGAGCTTACATTCGTGTCTGTAAAGCTCTGTGCCTGTGAGAATGGTAATATTGTTTGCAGTGCCACAGGTGAAGACTGAGAGGCTGAAGACAGCTGAGAAAACGCTGATAATGCATTAGATACAGATTGGTAGTTGGTCATGTTCTGTTGTTGCATTTGTTGATGTTGAGGGACTTGCAACACTGTGATTGCTGCTGCTGCGATTCTTGCTGTTGTTGCTGGGGTTGCAGCTGGGGCTTCTGCTCATTGAATGACTGGCTGCGTTGGATCTGCTGCTTGAGGAACTCAGACTGACCCTGCGCTTGGATAGTGCTCTCAGAGATGTTTTGAAGGTACGGCTGCTGCTGAAATTGAGGATGTGCTTGCTGCAAAATCTGACTTGAAAGAAGTGGCGCGGTCCGGCCAACTATGCTCTGTGGCTGCTGGAACTGCAGCATTGTGGGTGATGCCTGCTTTGTTGGATCCTGGAAAGCAGCTGTGGCCATCGCCTGATACATGTCAGGTTGCAGACCAAGTAAGGAAGCATCCAGCCTAGGCTGCATCCAAGGGTTCATACCAAGTCCACCAAAATTTAACGACTGAAAACCAGGATTTGCGGTATCTCGAAGCCACATAAGAGAGTTAGCCAGGTCATCATCCTTCCCACCTACGGATAGACATCACATGAAAGGTTATTGGCGATAGAATGCATATTGCAAAATTATGTAATAATAATCTTACATATCTACAAAGGCTAGCTAAACATAACTGCACCTCATACCATGCAGAGAAGGCAAGCCTGTTGGCCATGGACGCTTGAGCCTGAGTGGAAAAGGAGATGGATACATTGGGAAAGTTGTCAGGGGCTCAATCTCCCACAGTGACACCCTTGGTTGTCTCTCACCAGCAGTTGATTCATCCCAGCCAACCTATATTCATTCACAGGTAAATTTTGTGATCATACAAAACCATGAAGTAGGTATCTCAGAGAGAGAGAGAGAGAAAAAACTTTAATTGAATACTGTAGTAGTATCATTTTCAATTGAAAATTTGCAAGAGAAATGGTTGACAAAGGCTTGTAGTAAGCCGATGAAACAAGAGAAGCACAGATAAAAAATATACCTTAACAGAACGCCAGTGTGAATTTGGCCACCGAACAGAATCAAGATCACTGATTCCGGTAATTGTCCCCATGTATCTGGAATTAATTGTATTTGATCTGGTTAGACTGCTAATACCACTTATGACAGTGTATACGGTAGTTCAATATTCAGTGTAAGGAAAGAGGTATATATTGACATGTTGGCGAATGCAGTAATTCAAAACTAGAGAAAGGCAATGTGTAGGAAAATCGTAAACAAAGATAAATTAAAATTCAAATGAACTAAGAGGTAATAAAACATAGAAGGAGAACTTGCAAACAGATTTGAACTCACCTCCTAACACTAGACTCTTCTGTCTCAAAAAGCATCCTGAAGCGCATCCCCACAGATATACGGGTATGATACACAGCCTTAACATACTTTGCTAGCGGTATGACAAACTCTGAAGGGCTTGCCCTGCAAAAGCAAATGTTAAAACATTTGACAGGAAAAACACCCAAAAAGTAAGTGATTATAGAGGTTATACCTAGGGTTGTAGAAAATTGTAAACCGGCTATTTGTTGAAGCAGCATGAGCAGCTGCAGCAAGAAGACCGATATGCATGCTATCACTTGATAAGACTGAAGATGGCATGACAGTTTGTGGCCGATTTGCCCGACGAATTCCCAGCAGAAGCTGGTTATTGTCATTCCTGTCAAGGCAATGAGACATATAAGATCAACCAAAAAGAAACTATCTGAGAGGATAAGTGATTGTTTGTAACACCAGAAGTATGAACATACCAGATAAAAAGGACAGAGTCACCAGCGACGAGTCTCTTTGCACTCACAAAGACACTCCAACCCGTAGTTAGAAGATGCCGCTTTGGCTGACCTGCATTAAGGACGGCATTTAGAAGGTTATGCGATAGCCCTTAGAATGCACAACAAACGTAGTTAAAAGGAAAAAAGAAAAACTGCACACCGCGAAAGATGTGACGGAATTTCCACTCATTGCCATGAAGATCTTTTGCCATCAACTCCTGGCATGGAGGTTGCTGGGTGAAATCCTACATAGTATTTGGAAAATTAGATCAATCCGTGGATCAAACATAAATAATGAACTTGAAACTTGAGAGAGGTTAACTTTGTGCAACAAAATCAACATAAATAACGAACTTGAAACTTGAGAGATCTAGTTGCCCATACCAGTGGGGGGAACACTTTCTCAGCTGCTCGACGGGGAACAGAGAACCCACCATGGGTACTTGTATCACTTGCTGTTAATGTTTTGCAGAAATAGTTAGTTGGCTGTTTATTGGCCGAACCTAATTCTGCAGGTAAATATGGGTCCTTCAGTTCTTGCTGCACAAAAAAACAAGCCAAAAATTACTCTTCATAGATACCACGAGAGGAATTTGCAAGTATATGACACAAATAGGCAGAAACAATATAATTTACCGGGTTGAGTGGTTGTAGTGTCATCTGTGCATACACCTCATCTGTCTCTGCATCAGCCTGAAAGAAGAAGAAATAACACAGATAAAGAAAAACAAAACTTTACCTCAAAAAAATGAAAAACAAAACTAAGTAACTCAGCTTATAAGAAGAAAGTGTTCCAAGGTCCCAAACTTACATGCATCGTCACATTATGCAGTTGGCATATAAGCTGTGGCGGCAGATTAGGATAATTGGGGATCTGAGACTCCATTTCCTTGTTTGTTGATGCTGCAACCTGCAGCAGAAATTCACCAAAAACTAGCGTAAAAAAAGGGGGATTTTTTTGGGAGTTTCTGAAGATACTTGCAGAGGCTAATTGGGGGTTTGAGCTTGACAGACAAACTGGAAGAGGACATAGGATTCACGGGCATGGTGAGCTTGTGCACAAACCTGCTCGCTGTGGCCCTGAGGGAAGTACACAACCCGGCTACCCACCGCGGGCAAGGAAACAAGCGGGCCGGCACAGGCATGCCACAACTCCGAGTTCAGGCACTTGTGCTCCTCCACAGCTGTAATGGCAGAAGTATTCGTTTTATTCGTAGAACAAGATTCAATACTGCAAGTTTCTTCAGCAACGAAATATCAAGGGAGAACCAACTGGTGACTTGCGTATGCCAACCAAAGAAATGTTTCAGAAAGTGGATGGTACAAAATAAATTTCAATTTTAAGTGGATGAAATTGAGAATCAAGAAGGTGTATTATTAACTTATACTAAGTGCCCTTAAACTGGAACGGTAAGGGAACTACTTTTACATCTTAATTGAAAACAACCAACCACTCGGTGGAAATACATATCAATCTATCCCCGGGAAGGAGAAATATCATGAAATCAACAGACAGAAAAAAAAAAAAAAAAAAAAAACTAGTACACACAAAAAAAGGGACCAAAATCGAAAGAAAAATCCGTTCCCAGTTCGTGACAGTAACGGCTTCAAAAGAGAAAATCAAGACAAATCCAAAAAACCCTCAGAAATCAAACACGTCGCACTGGGTCGCTACTGCAGGATCACACGCACGGACACAGAGCAGGTTTTTAAACTTAAAAGCGGAGGCATTTAGGAGCAAGCAGAAACCAAATAGCAGTCCTACAACCCCAACTGAAACTACTACGGAAGAGGAAACAGCGAACGGAAAGAGCATTAATGAAAGCGAGAAGTCCAAGTCGGCGCAGCAGAGCAGAGCAGAGCAGGGGAAAAAGAGTAGAGTACCTTCCGGCGAGCCCGGCTGAGCCGGGAGGACGCTGCCGGACGACGACGAGAGCCTCATTTCCGCGCGTTGCCCAAGACGAAGCAGCAGCAACGACGAGGCCGCGCCGATCTGACGAGGGCCGCAGTATAAGAGGAGACGGCAAAGGAAGGGGAAGAGGAAGGAAAGATTCCTCCTTTTCAGGCCAAATCACAGCGCCTTCCCGAAAACCATTCGCTGCTTCCCCAGTTCCTCCTCGCCAAGCCACACAGCTTTTTTTCTCTCTGGTTTTCCCTCCACCGCGCGGCGCGGGCGCGGGTCGGCTCCCGAAGATTACCGCCACCAAGCGCAGCGCAGGTGCAATCTTTCCCTACTATAATCGGAAGAAACAGCACAAGTTACTTGCTTGGAAGGTCGTCGGTCTGGCTGGCTGCGATGTTTGAGCAGCGGGATGAATGCGCGGAGCAAAAGCTTACCTTTACCCCGGAGTCGGAGAGACCCGGCTGCTGGCGCCTCGTCCGCCGCCGCCGCCGCCGCCGCTGGGACCGGGTCGATCGATACGAGGAGGCGCGGCGTCAGATCCCGCGGCCGCGAGGCCCGTCGAGGGCGGTTAGCCCCGCGCTGCACGCGCCCCGGCCGCCGCCCTCCGGCAGATCCGCCCGGCGCCGGGGAGGGGCGCCAAGAGCATGCTCGCTCGCTCGCTCGCTCGCCCGCCGCTTGTCCCTTCGCTCCCGCCTCTTTGCTTGTCGCGGGCGCTCCCCGGAGAGGGCCTGGAACTGGAACAGTTGCAGCCGCCTTGCGGGGAGGGATAAGCGAGCGCGCACCTCTGCTTGCTGCTCTCGCTCGTCTCGCTGCTTTGCTTCCTCCTCCCCCACTCGGGTTTCGCTTGCTCGCTCCGGCTGGGTGGCCGCTGCGTCTCTGCTCCCGAGTTTGTTCTCGGGGTTTTAACCCCACGAGTGGTGCTCCTCTTTTTCAGCTTTGCTCTTGCAGTCTTGCTATGCTGTACAGTATGCTATTGCTATGCTCCCCCTTCTCTCCTCCCTCGCGTAATTTTTGTCAATTCTCTTCTGTGTCCTTCCTTCCTTCCACTCTCTCCCCGGCCCTAGTACGGCTACACGGTCAGTGGCGCTGTGCCTGCGCCCTGCGCTGCGCGCGACGTGCAATCGCACATGTACAGTGCTCCGCGTGCCCGCGCTCCCGACTCCCCCCGCCCGTCACGTCGACCTCGCTCGGTCGGTCCTCTCCGGGGCTTTTGGCCTACTAGTACTAGCAGTAGTATGCTTATTATGCTGGTGATGCTTGATTGGCACGTGCTTAGCCTCGCTGATCCCCCCGTTATGCCTTCCCCTGGTACGGAAGCACGATTAGCACTGTGTGTGTACAAAGACAGATGGGACTGCTACTTGTGCCAAGCAGTGCCAGACTGCCAGCAGCTTGCGAGTGCAACCAACCGCAGCTGCGTAACGAGAGAGTGACGCTGGCGTCTGTAGTACGGAGTAGGCAGCTGCTGCAGTTTGCAGTGAGAGTTTTGACCGCGGCGGCGGCGTAGGTGACGCACTGCTCACATTCAACCGCTCCCAGCTGGCCATGCAGTTGGCAAGTCTAGCCGTGTAGGGCCTTGCTCAATTGGAGGGCAAATTGCAAGTTTTTACACTTTCTCTACATCACATCAATTTCTATCCGCGTGCATGGAGCATTAATTATTAGTAAAAAAATAATTAATTATATAGTTTAGTTGTAAATCATATGACGAATCTTTTAAACCTAGTTAATCCACGATTGAATAATATTTACCAAATACAAACGAAAGTGCTACAAGAGTTTCGGTTGAAAAAACTTTCAAACTGAACAAGGCCTAGGAGGAGTACTAATCCTACTGTACAGTCCTGCTCGCTCTCCCACAACCTTTTTGACTTGAATACGGAGCGAGGCTGTTCGTATACGGAGTACGTAGGAGTAGTACCTGCGACTCTACTCCTACCTGTAGTAGTAGTAGTAACAGCAAACTGCCGATGGAGAGGTGAAAGTGTGGCATGTGGTTAATGGTCGGGGGATGGAGAGGTGGGGGCATGTGGTTAATAGTTGGGTTTTAAGTTGTAAGTAACAGTCGCAGAATGACCGCCGCCGATGGAGACGGTGAAAGTGATGGCATATGGTGAACGAAAAAGAGAGTTGGATTTTACTACGCATTTACTGAAATCCCGTCCAAATCAAAACTGCCCACGCTCGCGGTGCAGAAAAAATAAAGAAAACCACGGGAGCTAAGAAATAGCCGCCCATGGTCCGTGCCATCCCCGTCCCTGTCCCTGTCCCTCCCTCGCTCACGTCCAATGGCAAATATCCATCCGCCAGGGCGAGCGACGCGAGAGGAGGCGAGACGGACCGGTCGGGTCGGCCGGCCGATGGCGATCGCCGGCGCCGCGAGCCGCACCCGTTTTGGCTTGGTTTTCCTGGAACGGAACGGAACTGAACTGTTCCTGTCGACCAACAACAGCTGGAACAAAGACGTACCGCGTCGCCACGGCGTATTGCAATGTACGTACGCGCGTCGGCCTATACGGGTACGAGGACGTACGTTCGTACGTAGAGGGATGCGTCGGCGTCGGCGTCGGCAGCAGGTCCTCTCGTTTTCCGGCGACAGCAACCGGTGCCGCCATCGATCCGTCGGCCACCACGCTTCCTCGACTGCGAGCTCCTGCTCGTCCTCGTGATAGTGACGGCGATGCCTCTACCTGGGGAATCTTTTTCTTTTTTCTTTTAACTTTGTACATATAAGAATATAAATAAAAGTCCAATCTAGAATTGTATATGCGAGTTTTTACATCTAGTAGTAGTACTGATGTTTGGGAAGAAAAAGAAAGCATACTCCCTCCGTCCCTTTTTATTTGTTAAATTTCAGGTAATTTTAATAAATAATAAATATCATCGATTAGTATTATAATTAATATCATCAAAAAGATCTTTGAATCTAGTTTTTTAATAAAATTATTTAAAGATATAAATATTAGACGTATTTTTTATAAATCGAGTCAAATTTATAACACGCATCCCACGGCGACATTTAAATAGGACGGAGGGAGCATAGTAGCAGTACTGATGTTTCGGAAGAAAAGAAAGCATACTAGTATATCCGTGGTCGTGGTGGTGGAGATACGGTGCCACATGGGCGTCGTCTTTCCTCGGGTCATGCCATATCTAGCATGTGTCAGGAATCGTTGACTTGACCCAGCGTCCCTTTTTTTTTTTTATTTTATTTATTTATATTATTACATAAATGTCGTTGACTCCCCTTTGCCCGAAACAGTTTGATGCAGATTCGCCGCCAATATTTCGGTCGGAGATTACAACAGTTATTACAATAGTACTCTGTATCAAGTTCAGACCAGCAAGGACTCGAACGACGGCGACCCGGCTGCCAGTCGGCATGCTAAAAAATTGCAGCGATGGTCCTCTGAATGTACTGTACTTGTAGTCACCCGGCCGTATTACCGTGGATCCGTGCCACATGCCCCTTGTAAAATATCAAACGTATACTGTACTAGTATATAAACAATAACTAAAAAGTTTATAACTGACCAAAGACACAAAAGATTCTTCAAAAAAAAAAACCAAAGACACATAAATTAGGAGAACTATTGGTTACTACTAGTAGCGTGGGAAGGAGTACGTGGGCGTGGCGTCCGTGCCCATGCCAAGTCGCCAACGCGTGCGTGCGCGCGCGGTTCGTTCGTGCAGTGCAGGAAGCAACAGCCACCACCCCACTTCTTGCCCCGGCCGCTCACGGCTCACGCCTTCCGCGCCGCGGCTTGCTCGCCGTGACACACACACGGACGGGCGGCGGGCGCTGACGGCAGACGGCGCCGCGCATGGTGCATCCGCCCTTGCTGCTCGATCGCTTTCGCTTGTTGCTTGCCGGAGCATGCTCCCAACTTGGCGTCCGGACAGACGCGCCCGGCGCCGCCCTCACACGCCGGTGGTGGGCAACGGCATGCATGCATGCCGCATCTATGCGACGGAATCGGACCGGCGACGAACCAACTCGGCCGGCCGGCCGGCCCCAATGTATCAGACTATCAGTATCACTGCCATGCCGCGGTGCCGACGCTCGCGCGCCCGCGGGCCACGGCCGTCCGTCCATCCCAGCAGTAGCCCCGCGCACGTGTCGGCGTCGGCGGCCGCTCGGAGCGCCTGCTGCATGCCGCCGACCGGCCGGGGTACGGCCGGCATGGCCTGCCTCACCTTTGCGGCCGACGACGACTGGCACGTCCGTCCAAGGGACATGTGCCTGCCGACTCGTACGGTACGGCGGCCGTGACGACGACCGGCCGGCGCCCCGCATGGCCGCCCGCCCGGATCGATGATCCGTCGTCGTCGTCGTCGCCGGCTCGCCGCTCTGGATCGGCGCGCGGCGGCGTACGTACGTACCGTAGTGAGTGATGACGAAAGCGTCCGCCCGTCGGCGTTGTCAATGGGACGGAGGTCGGTCGTCGTCGGACCGTACGTTTGACCGTTCGTCTTGGGGCGTTTTATGAGCTCGAGCAATTAATCAAGCCTTAGCCTGGGATAGATAGGCGACGAACGTTTGGCGTTTCCTGTTGCTTTCAGGGACGACGTTGGATGGATGCCCGTTGCTCGCTCTCATCATCAGTGCAGAGCTAGCTAGGCAGCCACAAAATGAGTGCGAATAAATGTCGTCTACGATCTACGATCATTGTCCCTTTTTATTTGTAGGAGTACTACGACGACAAGCTTTTGTACCGGCGATGGGACGGGGCCATCTTGAGTCGTGGACGTGGTGTACCACAGCTGTGCCCCTCCATCCCATAAAAGAGGGACATTCTTGTTTACCCAAAAGTGTGTAAAATATATATATATATATATATATATATATATATATATATATATATAATATATATATATATATATATATATAACTTTTATTAAATACTATATATCCCTCCGTCCCATGGACTTTGTCGTTGGAAAACCGTGACCCCCCTCACAAACACGCTTTCTGGACGACATACTCCATGGGATGGAGGGAGTATAAGAGAGTATTAATATGTATAGTATAAACATTGATTCTATTTTACGAGAAAAAACCAAATTTGACTAATATATTTCTAATTTAAAACTTATTTTGATCAATTATGAATATTTTAAACTAATAATACTTATTACGCATTATAAACATCAATACTTTGTCATATATATTTGGTCAAAATATAGATTTTTGAAAACTTTAACAAGCTCCCAATTGATATTATTGATACACCATTGAATATATTTCAATAAAACTTATTTAGAGATATGAATATTTCTAATATTTCTGTAAAACGATTAAAACTAACAAGCTCCCACGTCCATAAGTCTCACTCTCTCCAACTATTGGAACTAAATTTAACATTTTTTTTAACATGACAAAAAATTTGTACTTGTAAAAGCAGATTTACATTTTTTTAACATGACAAAAATTTGGTTTGAGTTTATCTTAGATTTTTTATAATGAAAATTTTAAAATAAAAAATAAATAAGACGGGATCGGTTTGCTTTATGTTGAAAATCTTAAAATGAAATTCGGTTTCGAGAAATTAGCAACCGATTGGTGTTCTATAGAACCAAAAACCGATGAGTTCAATTTCAGTGTTCTCTCGGTTCGGTTTTTCACATTCTCCAAACCAACCGAAGCTTGCATAGGGAAGAAAAAAATTGAAAGAGAAAACGACAGAATGGGGAAGAACAAATTCGCATGGACTACACTGAGCCTGCGCTCAGCTGCCACGCGCCTCTTGCTCGCCTGCTCGTTGTCGCGCCTGAGCCCGCCTCACAGTCATGTCGTAACCGCGATGACCTCACCTCACGCTCTGACCACAGCCGTTGTACCCCATTGACTCCGCCTTGTGTCCGTGCCTTCACTCCACCGTAGGCCTCGACCCACTCGTGCCGCCAGGATAGGGTTAGGTTTTGGGGCACAACTGTGGAATTGAGTATAGGGGCGAGGCTGAGACCATGCGGATAGGGCCATCGGAATTAGCAGGGTGTGGAGGTATATTGTGTCAATGTGGAGGACGTGCCGATTTGGGGTGGACGCACCGACATAGGGTGCTGCTACTCTTCAAGATGAGTTTGGTTTTCACGGTTTCTCATGCTCTCAAAACCAAAGTCAAACCAAAGTCGAAGACGAGAACCACAGTTGCAAAATTAAAAACCGAAATAAAACTTGAAAAAAAAAAAACTGGATCCGAAGATCGGTTTTCAGTGAAAAAAAATGCCTTGCCTGACCTATACCTCCAGACTTGTTAATATTTGAGTGTTTATTTTCGTGCGTGCTGCAATTGCAGTTCTGTGTTTCGACGTGAAAAAAAAAGGAAGAGAAGTTAAAAAGTGGCATTGTCGGTCATGGGGTTGCCGCCGCATGTTTCTTCAAGATGAGTTTGTTTTTCACGGTTTCTCATGCCACCAAACAAACGAAGGCCAAAACACTCCCGTCAGTCAAACCAAAAAAAAAGACGAGAAAACACAGTCCGTGCAGAAAGTTGTCCAAAACCGAAGCTGAAACTGAAACAAAAAACTGGGTTCGATTCTCGGTTTTCAGTTAAAAAATGCCTTGCCTGACCTATACCTCCAGACTTGTTCGTAGGAATTGAGTGTGCGATTTCGTGCGTGCTGCAATTGCAGTTCTGTGTTTCGACGTGAAAAAAAAGGAAGAGAAGTTACAAGCGTGGCATTGTCGGTCATGGGCGTTGCCGCCGCATGCGTTTACCTCCAAGAAGCATGGGGACGGGGGTCGGTCTGCGTTTGCTCATGCCACTAAACAAACGAAGGCCATTAAACACTCCCGTCAGTTATCAACAACCCAAAAAAAAAAAGAAAAACTCCCGTCCGTGGCCTGATCCGTTGTCCATGCATCATCATGAGGCGCACGAACCAGAGGAGAAAGCCATTAGCCATGCATGGATATGGATGGATCCAGCCAGCCAGGTCCAGGTGCTTGCGATATTTAGGACAAATTCAAATTTTAAATTTTAAAAACCCAGGTGGGCCCGTGTACACGTCGTCGCCTGAGAGGTGAGGTCCGATCCGGATCGGATGGATCGGAAACAGCATGCAGGAGGGGGGCCGGCCGGCGACGGGGACGGGGACGGGGAGCTTTGCCTTTGCTTGGCGACGCTGCAACCACAGTGAAAGAGAGAGTTCCTTCCGCCATGGCCCTGCGCCTGCGCGCGCGTGCACCACGCTGCTGCTCTGCGCCTGCTGATGCCCCGGCCGGCCAGCCAGCAGCCGCCCCCCCCACACGGACCGGAGCTCCGGCGCAGAGATCGGGGCGCAGCAGAGCCCTGCCGCAGGGACCATGCATGGGCATGGCCGATGGGCGATGGCCCGCCCCTGCCCTTTTCCCGACGTCGTCCCTGCTGGGACCCTTCTGGCCAAGGCCATCCCCACCTTGCCGATGGATGGTCCACCGACGTCCATCACTCGATCACTACGCCGGCCGTGGAGGAAAAGGACGGTGGCTTTACGCCGCCCCTGCGAGCTTAGCGATGCGGGTCAAACTAACACGACGCCGCGTGACCTTTTCTTCCCCTTCCCAGCGTCGGCAATGGTGAATAAAGAGCCAGCCGCGTAATGGTTGCCCTAGGGCTTGTTGCTGGCTACGACGACGGCCTTGGGATTACAGTTTACTACTACCACAGCAAACACACTTGCAATTGCATGCAAGCGGTGTGTGGTGTGTCCCACGCCATGCCATTGCCGGCCAGGCCAGGCCAGGCCAGCAGTGGTGTCCCAGGCGATGCCATTGCCATGGTCAACACCTCCGATCCGAAACGGTAGGTGGTTTCCGAGCTCGGCAAATTCTTGCTTAAACCCGACAATGGTTTGGGTTAAGCCTGGTTTTTTTGATTTGATTTTGCTTTTGGGCTATATTAGTTTGGGGTGAAACAGGCTAAGAAAGCTATTGGACTGGTTTGGTTTGGGTTCTATTAAAGTGAGCTGATTTAGTTTAGTTGTCAATAATAGAGTTAACAATGAGTTTATATTCTATCTATTCATTTTTTGCTTTTGCTTATGGCTAAATATAAACAATAGTATGAGGTGTCAGTTAATTGGTGGGTTGGAAATGTATTTTAATGGGTTGAGCGTACAAGTGGTTTGGTTTGGTGTGGGTGATTGAAGTCACGGTCTAGTTTGGTTTGGATTTGACTTTCATATATACATGCTTTGGATTAGTGCGGTTTTGGTTTGGATTTCGGCCCATTGTTCTTGCTGCAGCTCCGATCCGTAGCCCCTGCCTGCCTGTCTGTACTCTGTACTGCTCCGTTTGTCAGGTTCGCATCGACAAATTTCACAGTACACAACTCGATCGTCTGACAGAATTATTTTGTCCATGGACGAGTCGGCACTGCTGGATAGGAAGCATCCTAGGCCTTGTTCGAATTGTAAGTTTGTGCAATCTAAAAGTATTGTAGCGTTTCATTTGTATTTGACAAATATTACTCAATCGTGGCCCAACTAGATTCAAAAGATTTGTCTCGTGATTTACAACCAAACTGTGCAATTAGTTATTTTTTTACTTATATTTAATGCTCCATGCATGCGGGTAAAAATTGATGTGATGGAAAGAGAGTGGAAAAACTTAGGCAAATTGATGAATCTAAACAAGGCCCTAGTGACCGAGCACAAGAAACCCCCAAGAGAGAATGATACGAATTGAAGCGCTCCGTCAGCTTAACCCCATGCATCCAAACGCTGGTGGCCTGAATAATTCTGAAACCAATCCATCCACGAGAAGGGAATGGATCGAAGCAGCCACAGCTGCAAGCAGATCGAGCTTACCCTAAAGCTGCTTTTGGCATTATTCTAAGCCACAGCATGTTGTGAGGACCCCCAAGAGAGGGAGGGAGGGGCCTGCTGTGTGGGGCTGTCCCTAAGTTTGTTCATCATATAGTAGTACTGTACTAGTAGTACTGTACAGTTTAGCACAAAAACAAATGCATTGTTAGTATACATATAACATATATGTACTATATGTACATGCGTTTTATAGATAGAGAGTGGCGCAAAGAAAGCGGTGCGAACCAAGCAGGCCTAGGAACCCCAAAAGAATGCATACCAAGTACCAAAGCAGAGAAGCTTGTTCATTTCTTTTTTGGCGTCCCTTATTCCCAAGCATCATCAGCTAGCTAGTATTATGAGTATCTCTTTGTGGTTTCATTCAATTTTCACACCCTTTTTTCTATTTAATCCTCCATCCTGTGCAATGCTATGCAAGCCTACTTTCTCTTTTGTGGCTAGTAGTAGCTTTTTTCTTTGTGCCGGCGATGAAAAGAAATGGAGAGCTCTACGCTTCCACGGGGTGTAGAGATTGCAGGTTTATTCATCAGGGTATCATGTGGTTCAGAGAAAAACCAGAGAATTCATTCATCAGGCCCACATACCGTATGTACTGTTCCTCAGCTGGCTGCTCTTGGAGAAAGGAGATGATGGTGCTAGTTTTCGCTACAGCTAGGGTTCTTTCTTTCCGGTCACTAGTAGTAGAGTCATAGTGCTGGTAGTGATGGCTGTCAACTCCATCACAGGAAAAAGACCCCCCTTGCTTCTCGCGATTCTTGCTTATCTTTAAGCCTCTTTCATATCTCCAGATTTCTTCCTTAGGGATGAAGCCAATATATCACCCACAACAATTTTCCTTTTCTTTTCCCTTTTTGTTTTAATTTCATCGCCACTCCACGGAATGCTAACATGCATGTACTATATATACTACTATATCGTTGTTCTCTAGCTAAAAAATCGTTTTTGGGCAAAACTATTCTTACTATAAAATATACTATGTCATTAGAGATGCTACATGTAGATACATATAAGGTTTGTTTGGTTGAAAGTCTCGCAGTAATTGACAAGCAACACATCTTTGCTCTGGTGTTCAAAACTGAACGTCTAGAACTAGATAGTTTTTTCATCCTCCAACCAATCAGACCTAATATGTACATTAATTTTAAGTCAGTGTCTTAGACCATTTACGTTTTATTTCTATTGACCACATGGATCAAAACAATTTCTATTTTTTTTGGCGGAAATCAAAACAATTTCTAGGAGGTGCTTTGCGCCCCTAACCGGTGGAAACAACTTGCCTTCCCGGCCGGCGATGAAAATGAGCTGCTGTTAGTTTCATGGAAGGGAAAAGGAAGGTGGCCGAAATGGATGGAGCCTACGACTAGCCCTAGCTGTGGATGATGATGATGATGAGAGTAGTTTAAGCTTTGGCGATGCCACGCATGGGCTTTTGCGACGCTAGATCCTAGGGCTTTCTTCTCTGAGGGTTTGTCCAATTGTACCTTTCCCTGCTTTAACTCACATCACTCCATGGAACTGTGCGTGTGATAGCTACTACTGCCTCCTCTCTCTGCTGGTCTCTTCTCCCCACTCGCGTCAAAGAAACAGTATGATGGTGCCCGTGATGGTGACCCTACAAGTGGCTGTACAATTGTCACCTATTGGATCTGAGCGAACACAATAAATTGACACCACCAACTAATCCCTCCCCTCCCTCCTCTCCTCGAAAGGCGGCACTGTTCGCATAACCTTTCAATTGACAGCCAGTACAGTGCAGGCAGAGCTTTGTTGGTATGAAACCAAACAAGGGATCAATGTGTACAAGCTAGATACTGCAGTAGTATAAGAAATCAAGTGCAAATGGACTTGATAATTAGCAGTACAAGCACCTAGTACTGTAGTACAAAGAGGGGAAAAAAAAAGAGAAAAAGAGAGAAAGAAAAAGGATAGCTACTAGTTACTACTAGCTACTATAGCTACTAGCTCTTCTTTAATTCTAATTGCGTGCATGCATGCTCTATCATCTCCATGATTGGGCACTGCTGCTGCAGCATGGTCTGAGGCCCCTTTTGATCCTCCTAGGAATCTCCCGAAATGATGTGCAAGCAAGCAGGCGATCAGTGTACTACTGGGTAGCTGCTGTACAGTGAGTACTGGCTTTTTTAAAAGAAAATGTCTGCAACTGTGCTGCATGCCCCTCACGGTGACCAAGCAGAGCACAGGCCCTAGTTGCAGTAAAGAGACTTGTTACAGACAGCAGGGACTGCAGTTTGCACGGCCAGCCAGCGGCTGTTTGTGATACTGCTGCTGATCGATCGATCCGTAATTCCGTATTCTTTGTCGCCCTGTCCACCGTCAGCATCATCAAGTACTCCATCAACGAGCCTGATGCCTAATCGATGCATGCCTCCATCATCCTCTCTCTACCGACTGTATGCACGACAGCAGAATTACTGTGAACCCTTCTGCGAAGTTCCAGCGACATAGGAGCATCTGGGTCTCTAAATACTCCTGTTAAAAGCAACCACTGTACTCATTCTACTACATACTACGTATTCGTCAATGGTCTCGCTCAGGTCTTCTTGAGTTGCAAATCAATACGTAGGGGTTGGAGAGAATTGATACGAATTGAAGCGGATTTTGACTCATAGAAAATCTTCTTCAATCCCTCCAATCCTTTTGATTTAGGGTAGAAATGAATAGTACATATATATTGTTCATCCCACTCACGTACATTGTTCATTCCACTCTAGGGCGGCAGCGATCTATAATGGTTGTCGTGAGTCGAGGGAAGTTAAGGGATTCAAAAAAAATATCTGGTCCATCATTCTTTGGGAGGCTGTTTACACGAAGGAGAAAACGTATAGGAAAAGAGATCTTTTGGAGCTAGTTTTTTCTACCAGTTGTCTTTATAGCTGACTAGAGAGAATGAGAATTGAGTTTTCTCAGCCTAGTGAAGATGCCCTTAGGTGACACTAGTTGTATGCATTGGCGGATCCACCAGGGGGGCTGGGGGGCTGCAGCCCCCCTAGGAGCCTTGATTTTCATGCAAATTACTGTTCATCAGCCTCTAAATCACCATTATATCTCTGATTTTACCTCTAACTTTTATTGTTTAGGCCCGAGGTGTTGTCTTGTATCCGCCACTGGCTGTATGTGACTACATCAGAATATTTGTTGATTGTGGAAGAGCACAATATATATAGAAGTCGATAATAAAGCATGCATGGTATCCAAAACATCGATCTCGGGGCCAATTTTAAAATTTTCGTTGTAAGGCTCCACTGGAGAGAGCACTGTTTATCTCCTGGGATGGCGAAAAGTATTCACCCAAGAAATGACCAGTCGTGCTTTCTCGGTAAATCAAAGAAATTAAAGCAACCGAGAATCGCACCAAGTACACTGTACACCCTCACTTCTTTCGATCGGCAAGAATGTTCATCGATCATCAGGAAATCATCAAAAGGATTCTCGAACTGATTGGTAAGATCCAAATAAAGACGCTTCTTTCGGTTCCATCTTGTCAAAGATGGGAATAGTTCGGCCGCTCGAGAAATTAACGTTGTACAGCGACGCCGTGTTGATGCATGCTGCATTACATACCACACACACATGCAGTGGCAACAAAAACAGTGCTCCTGAATGGAACCCCTCACCCACAGCAGTCCTCCTCCTCCTCCTGATCCATGGGCGGGCGGTGGGCCCCAGTGTCAAAGGTAGGACGGGCCCACCAGTGCTGTCCTTGTGGGCAATCAAATCCTTGATGTGAGGGCAGGGGAAGGGATGCATCATGCATGTGGTGGTGGTGGGAGAAAAGCATGACATGACCATTTTTTCAGTGATGGAAAATGGTATGAAAAAGAGAGGGAGCTGGGGGGAGGAACAGTGTTCAAAAGGGGTCAAGAAAGGCATCCAATGATCCCAGGATAAGCCCTGGCCTGCTTACTGCTGTTTTCTCCATCAAGTTTACTAGTAGTAGTAGAGCAGAAGGATATATAACCTTTTCCTCCAATGTGATTGAATAATAAACAAATAAATAAAATAAAGAGAGGAGATTGTGAGTGAGATTAGGTATCATGATTTGGGGGGATAAAGTGTGTAGCCTGAAATAGCTACTCTACTAGTAGCTGATTTGTTAATTAGGCGGCCTAGATGGCCTCGAGTGGCACTTGCATCCATCATTACCAAATTCAGCATGAGATGCAGCAGCTTTTGCTCGCTCACAACACGAAAGCACCATTCCTTCTACAATAGTGTCCCTTTGCTTGCTTCCTTCTTGATCCCTGAGCCTGAAACACAAATGTGGTGAAGTTTCAACACTGCCTTTTCTCTCCCAATGCAACAGGCATTTGGAGCAAAGCAATTGACACACACCAATCAGTGTTATGTAGAAAATGTCTTCTCCTGAGTAAGATACATTACCAAAGGATTCATTTTACCTTGTGTGGAAAAGTTAATTATGGAATGGAATATACAGCCAAATGCTTGTACACGCCCAGCATGGGAAGCTTCACCTGCCTGAAGAGAAGTTCAGATCTCTAGTCAACAAACAAATAGCCCAGCACCTCTCTCTCTCTCTCTCTCTGCTGGCTCCATCATTGCAAGCAAGCTACTACTAAAAAAAACATGCATGGGGCAGTGGCCAATTAATAATAAACAATTTAGCCAATGACGAATATAATCCAGCCGCAAACGAACACATTTACATGCATGCATGTTGCTGTCTATGAGCAGTAATCCTCAGTCCAGTCTCAGTCCAATTTCAGGTTAGGATGACTGATTATTTATATCCCTATGTGGCCAATCAACTACAGTACTCGTAGACAAGGAGCGCCACTTAATGATACCTAATCCTCTGAAAGCACCACCAAAAGCGGGGGTCAAATGAATTGATTAGTGGATATATTGCAGTGGTGCAGGACATTCCGAAACAAAAGCTTGTGGAACACTGCTCCACCCTCGCAAATGGAACCCTAATTCTCAGGCATGAACAGCCGCACGGGTCCAACTAATCATAGTGTAATCTGAAGTGACACCACAGCCTAATTCTATCATATTATAGATAAAATAATATATATTGTTGCAGAAGAAAGCCAGAAAGGCTGACCTCTATTTGGACCACTCTGTCCCAGGAAGGGAATTAGGCTGATAACAACAGCCACATGAAGGCTTCAAAGAAATATATAAAGTAGAATCAGCAAAAATAATCTGCAAAGTTATATATATAGACTATTAGTATATTATAAGCCAGCATTTGCATGACAGGGACAGTGCCCTAATATCATACACCAGCTAGGTGGGCCCTGCCGTCCTTTGTGATAGACACGGCCGGGACACAGGTGCATCATACAAGCTGGAGGAGTGCTTAAAAATATGTTTTTTTTCCCCTCTTTCTCTTTCTCTGGGTGCATTGCATGCCCTCCTGTTTTGGAGTGGTCTAGAGACAGTGATGATGATTAGGAGGGAATCAGTGTTCCCCATGGGGGTTTTAGTTATGGCTGCCTCATGCTCATGCCGATAAAGAGCTAGCAGGCAGCCAGGCACGGCACAGCCTTGCAGCAAGCAGCAGCCCATCCAGTGCCGGCCTGCCGCGACCCTGCTTCCCAGCTGACGCCTCCCCAGGAGGCAAACACGCGGCCTGCTTCTCCAAATCCAAAACCAAGCTTTATATTGCATCGTGCACGCTCAGATCAGCACAGAATGATGCATGCCTTTTGGTTTGTTTAACGGAGAGCACATGCAGTTGATGTTTCTGACAAATAGGAAGGAAGGAAAGAACTCGCGGGCCGGGAATAATATGCAGGTGTTGCTGCTGTTGTGGCGTTCTTATCCATCCATCTATCTATCGTGAGTTCATGGGGCAGCAAGCACTAACTAGCTCGATCGAGGCCACCAACGAGGTGGCTGGACAATGCATTGTGATCGATTAGAATTGGATTGGAAACGATAGATCGATGATGATTAAGCGATTGAAGATCAGAGAGGAAGAGGCGAAATTGGATCGTCTGACCTGACCTGAGCACACCTGACATGAGATATGTCAAGCTAGATGGAACGGCCAATAAATCGGATGATGGAAGTGATCAGGAAAAGTCAAGCGTGCGGATCCAAGGCCGTATCTGCTGCTGATGGACGATAATGGATTGATCGACAGGCACGCGCATTACAGACGCCAGGCGATCGATCGATCGATGGGTAGGCGGCGGCCGGCGGGGCTAGGCGAGGCGAGTCAAAAGGGCGTTGAAAAGATGGCGGCAAGGCAAAGCAACGCCAACAATAGCTAGCTAGCTCCGATTAATTGATCCGGTGCCTGATGATTCACCTTTTCATTTTCCTCTCAGGTTCTCACGCACACAAATTCTCTGAATCTTTTAAATGTCGCGGCACAACTGACAACTAACCATATACTAGCTAGTGTGGATCCATCTGCACCTGCATGCATGCCTGACGGAAACACACCACACACGCGATCGAGTACGTACGCGACGGCACGAGATGCCGGCCGGGCCGTGTGCATATGTGGCGGGCGTTGAAAATGAAACGAAACGTTTCTCGCCGGCCGGCCGGCCGGCAATTCTACGGCGCGGCCCCGCGCGCGTCGTCCTGGGTTCTCACCGTGTGGTGTGTGTGTCCGCCGCATCCTTCCTGTCTCGTGCTGCTCGGCGGCTGGGCGCCCGGCCGGCCGGCCAGCCGGCGTGCGCTAGCAAGCAGCAAAGCACAGCATGGGCCAGAGACCGCATGTCGGCTAGCTTTAGCGGCCTCGATCGATCGTCTGCTTGTCCTTGGCGTGGCCTCTCCCCGTGTGAACTGCGACTGCCAAGCAGTGCTCCTGCTGTGCTGCTTCATCGCACCTGAGCCTAGCTGGAGTAGGTCATGCGTGCACGCGTGCATGGCAGCAGATGGTCCCTGCATTCATATAGTAGGAGCATGTATGTACACGTACGTACTCCTACGCTGGTGAATGAGAGAAGACGGCCGCATCGATTTGCCAGGATTCCCAGTGTACCTCATGCCAGCTATTGCAAGCACCGGCGTTTATGGCTGACGCAGCAGCGCGGCGACGGCACGTCGGCACTCGGCACCTACCACACGAGGATGAGGCTGGCAGGCAGACAGAGGCAGACAAGCGGCCACGCAGAGCGATTAGAAAAAACCACTTGAGAAATGATACTGCTAGTAGCAAAATCCAAAAGCGAGTGGAGGCAGCCCAAGAAAATCTGGACACATGCCCGGATCCCGGGCAGGGCCCCCGCTGTCCGGCTCCGGCCGGTGGTGCTCCACACTGTCAGCTTGCAACCATGCAGCAGCCAGCAGGCCAGCAGGCCAGCAGCATATCAAAACTTGAAAAGGGGAGATGAGGCTCTCTTTTCTCATTCATTTCATGCATTCATTCATTCTGCCCAAGAACCAGGCGCCCAGTCAGGCATTGCTTACCATATTTATCGATCGATTCTTCTCCCTGCTGGCCTCTTTTCCCTAATATAGGAGTATTATATCTATATGATGATACAATACTGTAGGAGTATCATATATGTACGCTGTTAATTGCCCTACCGACGAGAGTCTCTGACTGAATTATTTATATATCATTACACGCTGCGTGTACCCCATGCCATGAATAATTTGTTATACAACAATGAGCAAGTAGATGCATGCATGCATGGATGGATGGACCTTGTTACCTGCATGCAGACTGCAGTAGTGTGCTTCAAACTGCTGTTCTACACAGTGCGTGGCAGGCTGGACGACCATGCATTGCCGTCCGTTTGCATTGGACAATGAACTGTTCATCTTCAGCTAGCTGATCGAGCTCTGACCGTCGTCAGCTCCACTCCATCCCTGGAGGATGGAGCCCAGTGTGTGCAGTGCAGTGCATGTGCGGCAACAGTACGAACAGCCAGCCGGGGACTGTTGGTTCTTCTTCGTCGCTCCACCATAAAGAAGGAGGAGACGCGGGCGGCAGAAAGCGTGCAGCGCGCTGTGTCGTCGTCTCGGCCGCCGCGGCGGTACTCAGTGTCAGTGGGCCTCCGGCGTGCGCCCGTGCCGTCGGCTCGGTCGAGGAGCGTCAGGCAGGGGCAGCATGCAGAAGCACCTCGGCTACCAGCCCGTCAGGCGAAGCCAAAGATTCCCTTCAGGTTCCGGCGCAAGCGTGTTTATTACTGACCTGTATTATTGGTCAAAGCTGCAGCATGACAGATGCACAGAGAGATTATGGATGGGATCAGCTGCTCCATCCATGCCATGCAGCATGCTCGATGAGATGACGACGTGTCTATCTATCTCTAATCCATCTCTTGCCATGGCAATGGCATTTTTTATTAACTTATTGGGAGATGTTCCTGGATTCAGATGGACCAAAAACCAGTTAATACAAGCGTTTCAAATAAAAACAAAATCTGTGGAGAAGCCAGTTTGATTAGGGGCATTAGGCTGGCTACAACGAGTCATCGATTAATATTGTATGCTGTTCACGGTGCTAAATCCTCCCTTTTCATTTCTCAATCTGGTTGTTAAATGGGCGGCAGTGCTTCCATTCCCATTTGGCCCGTAATGAAAATGGGCCTTTTGTTAATTGGGCCTCATTTAAGCACGTTTACTGCCTGGATGGAGTTTTTGAGGAAAGCTGGTCCGGAATATTTCTGTAGAGGAGTCAGCCCAACCAAGCCTATGTCAATCACCATACGTAGGGATTACGGCCTATTAAGACCATGGACAAGGCTGCCCTTCACATCTCTCTCACGTTCCAGTGAAACCGCAGTAGGCCCAGTCCATTCTGCAGATATATCTCTTTTACCTTAGGGACTTACGGTGTGAAGAAAACTGAGAATCCCTAGCAAAAGGAAAGATGCGAGTAGAGATACAGGAGAGTCATTACCAAAAAAAAGAGTTTGTTATGTTACTTCAAACTGACTATAGACCGTAACTTTGGATGCCAATTGTCACATATTACCACTCCCAATCCTAGCAGAAAAAGGAGAAATTAGGATAAATAAGTTCCTGTTATATCTAATATACATTCATGATCTAAATTTAATTTCTTATTTGATGCAACATGTGACATATGTATATGAGATCTAAAGTGTCTTTTTTCTAATATGTTTATGTTTGCAGTGTAAAGAATCAAACATGACTTAGTTCAGCATGGTTTAACAGAAAAAAACTAACATGATTTAGAATGATTTTCTATAATATGAAAAAAGCTCATATGAGGCATGATGACTTTTTTAAAAACATGCATGTAAATAGTAGTGTTTTTTCCCAATGCAAACTTCTATTTTTTTGTGTGATAGCATGTTATTTTGGGGTGAGTAGTCAACTAGTTAGTTTTTTTACTTTCATTTAGTTACATGTTATCTCTTATAAAATTATTCAAAGGTTTATAAAATTTAGTCAATTTTGATTAGATGACCCAAACAAATCTCATAGTTGTACCCTTTTATGGACAGAGGGAGTAATGTCAGGGCGACATTCAACCACTACTTTACATGGACATATGCCCCATTCGAGTGATTATCCTTATGATATATAGCAGTATTGCTTGATGCCTTGTACCGGAGTACACAATGCATAAAAATATTGACAGTAGATAAACCAAATGATAAACAATATTATTAATTATTATTATCATCATTTGCTTGTAGTGGCGGAGCCAAAGGGGGCTAGCCGGGGCGCCATGCCCCCCCTCACATTTCATGATAAAAATAATGACTAGTATAACTTATTATTTTTTTTATTTATAATAATAGGGAGATTATATAAAATTATTTTCATATATACCAATTAATATCTTCTAGATAATTAAAAATAAAAACACAAAGATAATAAAATTATCAAATCAACATCTCCCTCTTATTATAAATAAAAATAATAAGTTATACTAATTATTTTATCATGAAAGGTTAGGGGGGGGCATGGACCCTGCCAGCCTCCCGCAATCACTGCTATCCACCATATCCTCAGCGCCTTTGAGCTCTCCGGCGAAGCACACACGGATCGAAGGGTGGCAGTCTTCATCAGTGACCACCAAACTCCAAAGATGGATTGTTTGGTCGACTTCAATTTTCGGAGCGGCGAGGCGTTGCCATTCTCCTGCAAATCCAAGACAGCGTATCAGTTCTAATATTCATGCTTGCTTGTGAGTTGTCCCTTGTAGTCTGACGATATAATAAACGTAGTGTTTGTACATATATATTGTTTAACAAAGCAATAGAAATTTATTTACTATAACTAGCTGATTGATTGGTACGTAGACATATATGTATTCCAACACAACATGTACTCCCAGGGGCGGATCCAAAGGGGCTACAACGCCCCCAAATAAACATGATTTTTTTATTAATTTATTGCTACTTATTATCAAATCACCATAAATGTGCAGCTTTAACCCTAAATCTTTATTGTTTAACCCCTCTTTGTATCCATCCTAGATCCACCACTGTTTGCTTGTAGATCATCTAATAGTTTTTATATTATTGGCATGATTATCATGTGACAATTGGATTGGGCCACAAGCAAAGCAAAAAAAAAAAAAAAAAAAAAAACCTCATATTCAGTTTGGCCCAATCCAAATCAAGCCTTTAACTGGGCTACGCTGAAGTGATATGACCACATAAATTAGCCCAAACAAAAATTTAGATAGGCCAAGCTCAAATAAAATAGCCTTTGAAATAAGCCCAAATAGAATTATGACTATGCAATTTGTCATAACATCTTTGCCACACCAGTGGCCATGTCACTTGCCATGTGGCCGTCCATATGGCAATGTCCTGGTTTATAACCTTCTGATGATTTTGAGCATCATAATGGCACTTTTTTTTGCTGCGTTTATGGCAGGTGCTTTAGAGAAACATCTTATATGATGACGGGTTTTCATCATATATGATAAAAATAATTCCATTAATGTCAATATCTATGTGTTGTTGTAGTGTACCATAGCATATGGTCCCTTTTCTTGATCTTCTAGAAAAACTAGCATAGGAGAATTAAAATTAGTTTCGTTCTCTCGGAGAACATTTCTTTGAGAATTGGAATCTCTGAGAATTGCGTTTTAACATAGCCTACTAGCTACTGAAGTTCATGCACATTTCCTCTTGCCGATGCATGAACTTTACAAAGTTCACATGAGCTTAGGTCTTGTCTTACAACTCTGCCTCACCTTTGCACATACACCATTAAAGAAGATAAAGCTACGAACTTCGCGGAGGCATCTTGCACAGACCGCCCTAATATAAAGGCCAAAGCTGTGTTTTGGATCTTTCACTTCCAGCTGTCATATCTCGATCATATATATGGAGACGACGATGACGATGACGGGACGACATCGCTTCCTTTCTAGTGTCAATTTAGGGACCAAAATGACTAAATTAATCTTACAAAACTGCGTCAGAGCACACGAGCATGCACAAGATTGGACGAAATTAAAGGTGAGGTACATGAGCAGTTCATATAGCTTTGTATCCTTGCATTGTCTTGCATGAATTTATTCAGTTATGGCAACACCAACTGCAGGATGACTGGATGAGCCTCTAGCATTTGGGCTGTCAGAGCCGCCAATTCTTTTATGATGAAAGCTCTCAGATTTTCTTTTATGATGAGTGTGTATAAGCATGTATACATAAAAGTGAAAAAGACGAAAGGTGTAATTTGGTCTCATGTACATGCATGTGTGTAAAGCTGAGCTCTTGCTTCTTTTAAAGCCTGGAAAGCATTGCAATTTGCAGGCACGGTTTGCTCTCGTCTCGTCTGGTGTGGTGGTTACCCCTCCTCTGCTCTGAACATTGCTGGTGTGTGGTCCACACATGCATGCTTGCGATGGAGGTATCAGAAGCTCAAAAAGGACCATGGTGTTCCATTCCTCTGCCACTAATGCATGTTGCTAGTTTGTGGTGCATCATCATGAGCTTGTCTCTCAAAGCAGCGTAAACAGGTATGCCGATTTGCTCGACATGTTCTCCAAGGATCATTAACAATCTACAAAGCTAGATTTGAATCCCTTCTGCAGGCATATTCAGTGTCTCACCTGAAGATGCACACCTAAATGTTCCTCCCTTTTGTTCTCTCTTTTTTAATAAAAAAAATCATAGAGATGTGCACATCTGTTTTTTAAAAATAAAAATAAAAATAAAAACAACTAGTGCGCATCTAAATTTCAAGTGAAAAGATTTGGTCTTTTGGCTATAAAATGTTGCACAACCTCCACTAGATAGTTAGCTCCATGACGCCCCCACAAATTGCAGTGGTTATCATGGCGCTTTGCGTAGATTGCTCTCCTGCTCGCCTTCTTTACGCTTCTTTTCAGAAAATTAGCTTGAGAACAAAAGCCCCCCAGCCTGCCGCGGCGCTGCTCCTCCTTTGCTCGCACAAATGTTGGCGCCGCGAGCTTTTGCCGCCGGCGAGGGGAACACCGGCGAATCATGCGCATCACCGCGCGCCCCCTCGCTCCGGTCGTTGCCTGGCCTGCTCGCGCCTTAGTGGGACACCGAATCATTCCCGTCCTTGAGCCTGTCTGCTTCCTCGATCTCACGTCCCCCCTGCCCCCATGCAACTGCAAGAACCTGCCTGCTGTGCTGCTGGCAGAGAGCCGCGCCGCCACTGTTCTTGCTGCAGCCTGCCTGAATCTGAATCTGAAAGGATCGCCACATTTTTACCATCATTTTAACTTTTAAGTCGTCTTTAAGACTTTAACTGAGCTTGTTTATTCATTGTTAGAATATGGATGTTGAGAGCCTTACAGTTACAGGTATGGCAAAACTCTTCTGACAGAATGCATGAGCACGAATCGGCCCGTTCTTCTTGCTTGATTAATTACAAGTTTACAACTGATGATGCGGCTACGTATTTATAGCCTCCAAGACTAATCGATTACCCTAACAAACTAAAGCACTCAACCCAATCTAGGAAACCGATTTTTCACTCTGTCCATGAATGAAAAAAAAACTCTGGAAAGTGCATGCATGCGCATGGAGTCAAGCACGACATTTGACTGGGATTCATGATGGACAATGGATGGGCAGACATACCTGATCTGCATGCTCTGAATTTGTGACTGACTGACTGATCATAGGAAGAACATGATGGGGTCCAGCAGGCTGCAGCAAAAGGAAAAGATGTTCTTTTTTTTAAGGAAGGATCTCAGTTTTTTATGCCAGAAATAAACTGACAGACCTGCATATCTAATTTGCATATTTCTGATGCAGATGGTTTTTAGCTAGAGATGCTGAGCTGCTGTGGATCCATGGAGATATAGCATGATCTCCATAGATCATACAGATACAGGGAGGCATAGTTGGATGTGGATCTGGGATTGCTTCTGTTCTCAGGGCAGTAAATTAAATAAACATCCATGTGATTCTGGCCAAGATTTTTCTGGAGTTGTTAAACATGCACGATGTATAGTGGCATCTGCAGTCACAAGTTGTAGATCACTTTTAGTACCCTAAGCTACAGCTTTAAGCACACTCCACATGATTTGCAGCCTAATGGTGAGCTGCTCCTGAGTTGTAGTGCCTCAAGTTGCTAGTGTTGTTTGAAACTTGAGGCAGACAGACTATGCTTAGTGTTAATTTGGTCCAAAAAGGAAAAAGGTTGCCTCATTGCCTGAGATGCTAGAGTGATTAGCCACTTTGATCTGTCTCTGCCTGGTAGCCTTTTCCATGAACACTGGATTGGTCCTAGACTGTTAAGCTTTCAGATGGGTAATTATTTGATAGCACACTAAATTCTAATTGTAGTGATAACATAGTTGAGTGCTACAATGCAAAAGCACCAAATAAAAAAGTAAAGAAAGTAGTAGTAGTGTGAAGTGGAAAAGGGAGTAGATTATTTTTTAACAAAAAACATGAGAATGAAGAGTGAGGAGATTGGAAGAATGAGGCCATGGATCAACCACCATGATGCTCTGTCTACAAAGAGGGTAGCAGAACACAATCATCCCATATCACATGCCTCTTCCCCTCCAAAAGGTAATACCAATCAGTCCAATGGCTACTACTCACCTGTTGCACGCATCATTATTCATCTAACTATCTTATCCCAAACTACATCAACAGCTAAGCAACATAAAACAAAACTTGTCAATTTATATATTTACCTGCTGGTAGCCACACAAAATGGTGTAACAAATAATTAATTTAAAGCAGCCTTCAGTATGCAATATATGAATCAGTAGCTTCTTCATGCATGTGATAAGATTAGCAAGCTGTTACACATGATTGTGGCCATTTGAGTACTTCATCATGCAGGCTTTGCAAAAAATTTGACTGGCTTCATTTAACCATGCTGTGTATGTATGTATGGTACAGTACAAACTATAAACACTACTGCCTATTGGGAAGAAATACTTCACCAAAGGCAAAATAAAACACCAGTTTCAGAAACAGTGCATCCTTCCTACAGCAGAAATTAGTTGGGGGATCAACATGTGCAATTTGAAAAGATGCTAACAGTACTTGTTCGTACTGTTTCTGTACCTGTGCAAACAAACAGTGGTGCATGTAGAATCAGCTACTAGTATATATACACACATGCATCCAACGAAACAAAAGCATCAAGCTTTCCTGCTTGCATTGTTGGCCTGCCTATATAGCTCCATCGATCGCCTTTGCATAAAGATCACCACGCCACCTCCATTTCTCACGCACAAAGCACTCTCGCAGATAAGCCAGCGAGAGAATGGACGAGTCGTGGAGGTGCACGATGGGCTCGGTGCTGCCGCGGCAGCGGTCGTCGGACCAGCACGCCGCCGGCGGTGTTGGCGGCCACCAGAACCTGGCTCCCGACGACTTCCGGGACGTGTACGGCGGTCCGCCGCGCACCGTGCTCCTCCGCAGCTTCGGCGGCGAGGCGGTGGACTACCACTCCCCGACGGGCCACCAGTACGCGAGCTACGGCGGCGCCGAGGCCTTCTGCCGCCGGCCGTACGCCGACGGGCGCGCGGCCGCCGTGCCCACCGAGCAGGGCTTCTTTGACGACATCTTCGGCGCCCGTCGTCACATGAGGTCGAGGTCCAGGTCCAAGTCCAAGTCATCGTCGGCGGTCAGCTCCGACGAGTTCCCCTCCGCTGGCTTCTGCCGGCCGGTGGCCACCGGCGGCAACCGCGCCGACGCCACGCTCTCCTCGTTCACGTCTAGGCTCAGGTAGGACAGAGCTCATTGACAGTTGTGCCATTGCAAAAACTTGAGCACGTGAAAAATGCTTCACAAAATGCCTAATCCAATGCATGCATCGGGATCATCATTATTAACGCTAATTAAGATGATCGTGCCCTTCTTGGCAGGCCGGTGACGATCCCTTCGCGGCGGTACGACTCGTCGCCGCCGTCATCGACGTCGACGAGAGGGGAGTACCAGAGCAGCTTCACGTGCTCTACGGCCGCGTACCCGGCAGCTCGCTACTACTACGGCGGCGGCGACGCCAAGGCCGCCGGCAGCAGGTCGAACCACAGCAGAGCCGGCGGCGGTACGTCGGCGGCAACGCGCCACCACCGGAACCACCGCGGGGGCAGCAGCTTCTGTTGCTTCACGTCGAACCCGGAGACCAGCAGCAACGCGCCAAGCTTCCGGCAGGCCGTCGCACGCGGGGCGCGGTCACCGGCCGCCGAGACCACCATCACTGACTACTCCGGCGCCGACTACGGGTACTACTTCTCGCCGCCGTCAGCCACGTCGTCGTCGCTCTTCACCAACCCGCTGGCGAGGACGCCGCGGCGGCTGGAGGAGGCGGTGATGGAGGTCAGGGAGCGGGCGCCGCTGCTGATGGACGACGGCGACGACATCGACAGCGTTGGCGCCGCCGCTGTGGATGAGGCGATTGCATGGGCCAAAGAGAGATTCTGGAGCCAAGCCCGTTAAACCGGACGATCAGGATAATTAACAAACGATTCTGGAGCCAAGCCCGTTAAACCGGACGATCAGGATAATCAACAAACGTTTAGATCATGAATGATGATCCGTCAATTCATGGCGTGCCTATATGTAATTATGCAACATTCTACTGTAGTATATATATAGGCACCTAGTGACCAGGACCAACATTTTGTAACGCTTCATTCATTGTTGAAGATTGAATACAATTCAGTTTGCACATTATACATCGATAAAAACTCATAGGCAGACAAAGATGTCAAAATGTGACTTCTCAGTTTGCACATTATATATCGCTCATAAGCAGATGTCAAAATGTGGCTACAGATACTATACGGTACTATCTTGAGTCCTGACAGGAGTCAAAAATCCTTTCTTCTCGTATAGTGGGTACAATGCTCCCACACTTATATATGGCTACATAATATCTGCTGATCATTGCAATCAGTGACATACATATTTTGTTGCCACATGCAACCAAAACCACTAGAGCTCCGAAAAATACAGGGCCATTTCTTAATCCTAAATTACAGCAATGTGTTACACAAAACTTGGGGTTTGGGCTGTGAAAAGAATGCAATGAACCGAAGTATACAAAATTTTCCAAGTGGAACACTAGGCCAGAGGCGAGGTTCAGCTTTCCATTCACCTTGTGAACGCCAAACACCTTGCTATTTTGTCCTTGTGATGACTCTCTTTGTGATATCAATAAGAGCACGCCTTGAAGTCAGAACATCCTCATCATCGCTGTCTGGGAGGGATTCTATAGCCTTGACTGCACGATCAGCGTGTTCTCGTGCGAGCTCCTTTGTCCTTTCAATCCCACGGCTCTTCCGGAGATAGTCAAGGGCCTGCGATTTAAAGAAAGTAGTCGATTAAAGTTATGGTCCTGTCCTGTTTTTTTCTAATGCTGTTGCAGAAAACATGCACTTTCAAGTGTGCAAGGACGTGATGCTAAACCCAGCAATTAAATGCTCAACATGCAATTAGCTGGCCATGAGAACCAATAAAATTTGGAGATAACAACTGCCAGAGCTTAAGTAAATGATTTACACTGTTCCTCAATATCCAGCTAAACCATTCAAGTCCGTCCAAAAAGTTGTAGCCTAGTGCCACTAGATATCAAAATTCCTTAGCATGCCTAATAAGTAAACCATATAAATAAAGTTCTCTCTTTGTTAAACATGTTTTTTTTGCACCATGTAAGTCACTGTCCTTCACTAGAAACATTTGCTTTTTTTTGAGAGAGAGAGAGAGAGAGAGGACTATTCCCTGATGTGTCTGTATTTTATAGGTAAATGAAGAATGAAAAAATAAAATTTGCTCACAATCTAAAATAACTACTTACAATTTCAATGTTTGCAGGATTGTCGAAACCCCGGTCAACAACTTCTTGTAGTTGCGGGAATTCCTCTATCGCATATAGCATCGGCGCAGTAATGATTCCCTGCATAGTGAATGCCATGATATCAGATATAATGCTATCAAACAGAAATTTTGATTTTTGTGTTGATATAAAAGCTCTAGCCTAACCATATCTCACATCTAATTTCAGCAGGCTTACCACAAAGATTTGAACAACAAAGCTAGTCATATTCTACTTATCTAGATAACAATTAATCTTTTCTCCACCCTATACTGGTGGGCCAAGGCAGAGTCAAGATTGGAGGGTTCACACAAAAAAGAACTCAACTCGCTTGTCATCCTTGGGGCATGGACAATCTGGAGCCATCGCAATCGATGCGTTTTTGATGCTACTACTCCTAACTTGGCTGGAGCATTGCTGCTCGCCAGTGAGGAACATCGCTACTGGAGTCTTGCAAAGGCTCAGGGAAGCTCTTCTCTTGAGCCTATAGATTACCAGTAGGGTCCTTTTGTGTAGGTGGGGTCGTTTTTTGTCTTAAAAAAGGCGCATGTGTTTTCCTAAGTGATTAGAAGGGTGGGTGTGGGTTGTAAGGGCTCCTGCCCCTTGTTTCTTCTTAATACAAAGATACGCAGCTCTCCTGCGTGTTCGAGAAAAAAAAGATATATGAAGTCAACACGTAAACAAAAATCCAGTCACCAAAAAATGTTTCTCATGAGAGCTATCATGAGTGACATCTCCAAGATGACAGCAAACATGCACTAGAACATTTTGTGCTAGACGGAACACAATATATGCATATTAACCACAGAAGATTTTTTAACAAGGCATAAAAAGATTTATAGATCTCCCATAAGTTTCTAATGAAGTCTGCCAAAACTATTATGACATCATATTGACTTCAAGAAAGATAAAAGCATATTTCAGATGATAAACATCATTACATTTTCAGTCACTACAAAGTAAATAGAATGAAAAAACTTGGGTTGTTATTCTCACATGGCGAATATCAGACAATGAACCCTTCCCAAGGGACGCAGAGGTGCCAGTGAAATCAAGAACATCATCAATTAACTGGAAAGCTAGACCCTGCATGGTACCAAGTTAGCTAAGCTGCAGCCAACTTTACAGAATTAGCTTGTAAGGAAATGGATTCAAGAAAAAGAACGGGAAACATGTTTACAAACCAGGTTTCGACCATATTCGTACGCAAGCATCGAGACCTCAGCTGTGTGCCCTGCAAGAATAGCAACAGCCTTGCAACTATTTGATATCAATGATGCCGTTTTGTAGTATGTCTTTTGCAGGTAGTACTCCATGCTGCATTTGTAAGAATCCATATCAGAACTTGCTAATAAAGACATCAACAAAAGTAAAAAGATGTGCAAGAATTTCACACTGCAACTCTTTGTGTAAATTTTAGATCTGACTAAGCAACTAAAACCATAATAGAGAGAACAGATTAAACCTTCGTCGTTGCTCTCTGCTTGTAGAGATCTGCATAGTTTCACCAGTAACTAGATGTTCTACAGCAGTTGCCATTAGAGAAACCACCTGCACAAAAGTAACCAGTTGGTGGTGCTATAGACAACTTGCAAGAAAGAGCACAAGGGTACTGTAACCACAAAGGATAGATCTAGAATTACAGAACAAGATAAGCATGGTCATCAAGAATACGAAGGAAATAGAATTTAAGATCAGAACAAATGCATGAATGAGATCCAGACATATGAATGGAATCAAATGCATCCACAGAAGCAACTGAGCATATAACAACTGTAATTTCCATTCAGAAGATCAAATAAACTAAGCATATTGCCTATTCTTAACGATTGCTAAAACCAAATGAACAAGACACATCAATTTACCTCTGTGTTCCCAAGTGCTGCAAGTGCCACACATGCTCTAGACAGGAGGAAGTCACCAGCCAGCACAGAAAGCTGCAGACAGAATGTTCGATGAGTATTGATGTCAGACAATCTCTACTGTAGAAAACTCTCCAGTTTAGAAATAGAGAACCACAAAGATAGCAGTTTTGAGAACAAATATCTTAACACTGCTATCCATTAACGCAAAATGATGCTTCTGTAACTTTAAAATGAGAGCGCCAGCTAATTTAATGCTTACAAAAAGATTTTGATGTCCAAATATCCTACCTTCTTATTAACCTGGGATCAAATGAAGTGTTTATTTGCCTACTAGAGCACCAGTGCATACCAGTTCACCCGAAGCTAAAACTTTTCATAGTTTGGGACTTCAAACTATCCAAGTAACTAGTCTCAATGCATGGGAGCGCTACGCTTAGTACCTTGTTCCCCATGATGAGATTCAATGAACTGACGCCACGCCTAGTATCAGCATCATCCAGAACATCATCATGCAGAAGGCTTGCGACCTACAGAAGATAACAGATTGAGGAAAAGAACAGAATAGCAATGTGTGGCTCTGAAGGACAGATGCGATACTAACATGAATCATTTCAGTTATCTCTGCAATGTTCTGCTGCCGTGTGCGGAGTTTATCTGCCAATATACTGAGAACTCCGATTTCTGTTGATTCTGACAAAGGGAATTTAAGAGCTGATGCCATCAGCAACAAAACCTGCAAATACAAATCAGAGCATTAGAGACACTGAAGGATCAAGAAGAGAGTAGGCAACAACCAAGAATAAAATGATAATGTAGTCATTTTTTAAAAAAAAGAATGATCCAGAAATTGAGGAGTTACCGTAGGCCGGAATCTTTTTCCCTCTGCTCCCACCTTGAAAAAGTACTCAGCTGCTGATGCCAATTTGGGGACCTACAAATGCCATTTTGAAGCACTTTAGGGGTGAGAGAATGAATTTTTTGGCAATCGCGAGATCAATGAAACATCAAATCATCTTTACTACCAGCAGCCCACAGGAGTACTACAAAGATGATTGGATGAGTTTTGGTGAACAGTATCAACTGCTTACTGACCTCAGCAGCCACCATGGATCGTAACCTATTTGCAAGAAGTGATAGCTCATCGGCAACTAATTCAAATGGATCTTGCTGTTCCTGAGAACACGAGAGAATTAGACTCTTCAGACTATCTTACAATCAAGAAATAACAAATACATTATATTGTCATCCACTACCTTTCACATTTCAATCAAACAAAGGCTGAGATCAAATTCAGAATAAGTAATCTTTGATTCATGTCAAAAAAAACAACAAAGCCTTATTATTGCAATATGAATGAAACTTTATTTCAAGTGCATGCAACATGATGGCAAATTTCCATCTACTTGAAAAGGCAATAGACTTGGTCCCTGGGAACATTAAATAAAATAGTTTACATGATGAAAAGAAAATCAATTTGTCCTGTACAAGTTTCAGATGATCTATAGAGCTTAATGTGACTGTGTTAGCTTAGTCAAATGGGAACAGTATCATAGTAGCTGGCTGCATTACAAGTTTTTTTTTTTTTTTTTTTTTTTAATTTTTATGAATGAACAACTAACAGACATTTGTTGATCTGGAAATGGAGGAACAGCATATGTTTAAAAAGGAATCATATTGAGCGTATAACCTTTATAGAAACTTGCTCATATGATAATTAATGTGCGGAGGTAGTATCTAAGATAGGCTTAAGATGAGGAGCCATCGAGTGACAGTGCATTAGTAAAAGGATCTACTGTGGTACAAACTAGAGATGCAATAGTAACAAGCCACAGCCAACTGAATAATGTGACACCCAATGACTTACATTGTGCATTTATACAAGTCCACTATCATTCCACACTTTATTTATTAAATTATGCCCTACCCTAACCCTTTTATTTAAGTTTAAAGAAAGAAAAAAGCACAAAGTGATCATTTCACGCTGAATGAGCAGCACAAAACAAATGATTACAGAGATAATGCCTCAACTACCTGAGCCCTGGAAGCCCCGTCCTGGCGAACCTGGTATTGGGCATCATGCAACCATCTGGAGCTCACGAGAGCAGCTCCTCTGCCACCAACCACCTACTAAACGATACAAAACGTACAGAGCCTGTATCAGCACAACGGAAAAGCCAGACGCTTCCCACACCAACGAACAATATGCCCACATAAGAAGGACCGTTTGCTACCCCTTGCGATTAACGGGACTAGGCAGCGTATTAAACAGGGCAAACCCGCGCGAATGCGACCCCGCACGGCTGGTTTCTACCGGGGCGCGGCATAAACGCGAACACATCGCGGGCGGTGGCTGGCAGCTCGGCCGCCAGCCAGGGCCAGCACGCACCGGCGACAGAGTAAGTACAAGACACAGGAGGGAACGGGGGGAGTGGACCTTGCTCCGAATCTGGGAGGAGGCGAGGGGCAAGTGGTGCCGCCCGAGGAGGCCAGTGCCGGCGGCCGACGGGGTGGGCAGGAGGAGCCTCTGCGCCTGGGCAGCGCCGCCGCCGGGTCGCGGCCAGCGCGGCGACGCGGCGCGCCAGAGCCCACCGCCAGGACATGCTGCTTCGGTCGGTCGGCCGGTCGCTCCCGAGATCGGGGGGAGGGAGATGAGCTTGGAGAAAAAGTCAGAGACGAAAAGACAGAGGAGGCAAGGCGGCGGCGGCCGCTGGGAGATGGGCTTGGAACGGAGGAGGCGCCACCCGTGCGTGGCGTAGAGGAGGGTTACGTGGATGCGCCCGTTCTGCCACGTCTGGTGGTGGTCGGTGGAATGCAGCTGCACGCAAAGGCCCAAGCCCACGAGGGAACTTCCACATGTGTTTCACGACTTTGGGTATGGTATAAAATTTGCAATTTTGGTTTGTTTCTCAAAAGAAAAATTGCAATTTTGTTAACTTTTTTTTATTTACCTTGAGCGGTTTTGTCAGGCATCATAATTCATCATGTCAACCACCAAAGATTGTTAATTGGACTTATTTGATTTGATAGTTTAGAGGGTAAATAACACAACTATTTTTCCATATTTTATAAAAAATTATGCGATTACAAGTTTTAAATTTGATTTAGTTTTAGGAAAAATATAGAAGAATACTTTACTGTAAAAATTATGAAATCAGTTTCATAGTTTTTTATAAAAGTATGTTCTATCTTTATGATGCCTAAAATATAACTCTTTTATTCTCCTACAAACTCGTTTTTGCTTTAGTTTGCTAGTAGATGCTCTCGTATCCAGTACTCTCTCAATTTCAAATTATAAGATGTTTTGATTTTTTTTTGACACCAACTTTAATCATTTGTCTTATTCAAA